>CM057259.1:2634976-2675708 GCA_029931835.1 Etheostoma nigrum
GATTTTGTATGACATCATCAATGTCTTTACTTTCAGTCTGAACAGACCTCAGTCACAGAAAATATGAAATGTCAGACAAAATTATTAAATGAAATTCCACAAAGTAGGAAAACATGATGTTAAACTACAAAACAACAATAACTAGAGAGCGTACAATTAAAAATGGCCAACTTCTAGTATGTTGGTAATGAGAGGACCAATTTACACAAATATTGAATTTGCGCTTATTAAACTCACAATGCTCAAAGGTTAGAGTTTTTGCCAACTTTTGGGAGTTTAGAAATATATAAGGGTGACAAAAATGTATTCCTAAAATGAAAATTACACTGACTTCCTGTCAGCCAAAACACAATGTGTATGTTTCTAGAGAGGAGAAGAAAGTTTTTACAAAATAAAAACAAAATAAAAAATGTTTCAAACATGTCAACGTTTTCCAACCAAAACAACTTTAAACGTCTTAATGTTTCTCCTTTGGGCCTTCTCCTTCCCACGGTGGGTACACTGTGGTTAGGGTTGGGTACCGAAACCTAGAGGTTGTTTTTGTCATTTAGCAGCAATTTACTGGAGAAATACATTATTGTTATTACATTTTTTTTACATTTAATTTGGACCATATAGCAATAAACAAGCCGTTCTTAAATGTTGCTGACTGAATGTCTTTTTGTGCTCTAATTTTTATTTTTAATATATACATTTAAAAAATGTATTTTTAAAAGGATGGGTTCAGGCACCGATTCTGGTGCCTAAATGGTAAAGGGTTCTGAGGACAGGCAGAAAACAGTTCAGCTGATCCACAATATACAGTGGGTACGGAAAGTATTCAGACCCCTTTAAATTTTTCACTCTTTGTTTCATTGCAGGCATTTTCCAAAAATCAAAAAAGTTCATTTTATTTCTCAGTAATGTACACTCAGCACCCCATCTTGGACAGAAAAAAACAGAAATGTAGAAATTTTTGCAAATTTATTAAAAAACAAAAACTGAAATATCACATGGTCATAAGTATTCAGACCCTTTGTTCAGTATTTAGTAGAAGCACCCTTTTGATCTAATACAGCCATGAGTCGTTTTGGGAAAGATGCAACAAGTTTTTCACATCTGGATTTGGGTATCCTCTGCCATTCCTCCTTGCAGATCCTCTCCAGTTCTGTCAGGTTGGATGGTAAACGTTGGTGGACAGTCATTTTCAGGTCTCTCCAGAGATGCTCAATTGGGTTTAAGTCAGGGCTCTGGCTGGGCCATTCAAGAACAGCCACGGAGTTGTTGTGAAGCCACTCCTTCGTTATTTTAGCGGTGTGCTTAGGGTCATTGTCTTGTTGGAAGGTAAACCTTCGGCCCAGTCTGAGGTCCAGAGCACTCTGGAAAAGGTTTTCGTCCAGGATATCCCTGTACTTGGCCGCATTCATCTTTCCCTCGATTGCAACCAGTCGTCCTGTCCCTGCAGCTGAAAAACACCCCCACAGCATGATGCTGCCACCACCATGCTTCACTGTTGGGACTGTATTGGACAGGTGATGAGCAGTGCCTGGTTTTCTCCACACATACCGCTTAGAATTAAGGCCAAAAAGTTCTATCTTGGTCTCATCAGACCAGAGGATTTTATTTATCACCATCTTGGAGTCCTTCAGGTGTTTTTTAGCAAACTCCATGCGGGCTTTCATGTGTCTTGCACTGAGGAGAGGCTTCCTTCGGGCCACTCTGCCATAAAGCCCCGACTGGTGGATTGCTGCAGTGATGGTTGACTTACTACAACTTTCTCCCATCTCCCGACTGCATCTCTGGAGCTTAGCCACAGTGACCATTGGGTTCTTCTTTGCCTCTCTCACCAAGGCTCTTCTCCCCCGATAGCTCAGTTTGGCCGGACGGCCAGCTCTAGGAAGGGTTCTGGTCGTCCCAAACGTCTTCCATTTGAGGATTATGGAGGCCACTGTGCTCTTAGGAACCTTAAGTGCAGCAGAAATTTTTTTGTAACCTTGACCAGATCTGTGCCTTGCCACAATTCTGTCTCTGAGCTCCTCAGGCAGTTCCTTTGACCTCATGATTGTCATTTGCTCTGACATGCACTGTGAGCTGTAAGGTCTTATATAGACAGGTGTGTGGCTTTCCTAATCAAGTCCAATCAGTATAATCAAACACAGCTGGACTCCAATGAAGGTGTAGAACCATCTCAAGGATGATCAGAAGAAATAGACAGCACCTGAGTTACATATGAGGGTCGCGGCAAAGGGTCTGAATACTTATGACCATGTGATATTTCAGTTTTTGTTTTTTAATAAATTTGCAAAAATTTCTACATTTCTGTTTTTTTCTGTCCAAGATGGGGTGCTGAGTGTACATTACTGAGAAATAAAATGAACTTTTTTGATTTTTGGAAAATGGCTGCAATGAAACAAAGAGTGAAAAATTTAAAGGGGTCTGAATACTTTCCGTACCCACTGTACATGTTGATCAGAAGATAAAGTTACTGCTGGTCAGCCTTCAATGTGGAGAGAAGATCAGAATATAACAACACAGCTATCAGGGCATGAGGAGGAGGAGGAAACAGCTTGGCTCTGAAACATGTTCACAACGAGGCAGTGTGAATGCGCTGGTGTCTTTTAAGGCTACCACTCTGAGAAAAGGTTTCCCCACATTGTTCACACCAGTACGGCTTCTCTCCAGTGTGAATGCGCTGGTGTCTTTTAAGGCTACCACTCTGAGAAAAGGTTTCCCCACATTGTTCACACCAGTACGGCTTCTCTCCAGTGTGAATGCGCTGGTGAGTTTTAAGGTGACTACTTTGAGAAAAGGTTTCCCCACATTGTTCACACCAGTACGGCTTCTCTCCAGTGTGAATGCGCTGGTGAGTTTTAAGGTGACCACTATGAGAAAAGGTTTCCCCACATTGTTCACAGCTGTACGGCTTCTCTCCAGTGTGAATGCGCTGGTGAGTTTTAAGGTTACCACTATGAGAAAAGGTTTCCCCACATTGTTCACAGCTGTACGGCTTCTCTCCAGTGTGAATGCGCTGGTGAGTTTTAAGGTTACCACTATGAGAAAAGGTTTCCCCACATTGTTCACAGCTGTACGGCTTCTCTCCAGTGTGAATGCGCTGGTGAGTTTTAAGGCTACCACTCTGAGAAAAGGTTTCCCCACATTGTTCACAGCTGTACGGCTTCTCTCCAGTGTGAATGCGCTGGTGAGTTTTAAGGTGACTACTTTGAGAAAAGGTTTCCCCACATTGTTCACAGCTGTACGGCTTCTCTCCAGTGTGAATGCGCTGGTGAGTTTTAAGGCTACCACTATGAGAAAAAGTTTCCCCACATTGTTCACAGCTGTACGGCTTCTCTCCAGTGTGAATGCGTTGATGTCTTTTCAGGTTACTCTGTAGTGTGAAAGCTGCCCCACATTGATCACAGCTGTAAGGTTTCTCTCCAGTGTGAACTCTCTGATGAATCTTAAAATATCCTGATGTTGTGAAGGATTTGTCACAGTGCTGACAGCGGTGACGTTTGACTCCTCTTCCTCTCCATTTCTATCAACAGACAGAAAAACCAAGAGAGTGAGTTAGTGAGGTGCCATGCTGTAGAGCTCTATCTTAAACTAGAAACAACACTTAGAGCATGTCTATGGAACATTGTTTGACTGACGCATTACCTTTCTTAATTATCTGCCAACATCACTATTATGGAGTTGCATTATGGGAAATATATGGGGAATAATATAAACTACTTTTGATCAATTTGTGTGGCCTCCATTTTGTTGCCAGCCTTTAGCCAGCCGGTAACAAATGGGGGATTATCTGGGATTTTAGTGCCAGGAAAGTTGTAAATGATGTTTAGCTTTCACTGGTATCTGTAGGGGTTACCGTGTTGTCTTCATGTTGCTGGAACAGCCCTACTCCAGTAAAGTAAATTGGAACCATTGTCCCTGATAGGCATTAGCAATGAGGGGCACCAGTTGACCTTTTGTTTTAGGTTGTCGTTTTTGCTAAATCAAACTTGTATAGCCAGCAGTATTGTGTAAGTAAGTAATATGGTAGTGTAATGTGGTATTGTCCACACAAGCTACATTTCCTCAAGCATTTCTGAAGCTCAGAGCTTTCTGCTGTGCTCTGGAATAAAACTGCTGAGCATCACTGATCCTCTGACAAACACAGGCGCATATGTCGTGGTCATGGATGTTTAAAAAATAGCTTTGATGTACAGTTGTGTTCAAAATAATAGCATCACTAAACTCATGAATCATATTTTTTGGTAAAAGTGATATTTCTACATAGCAAATAATTTACTAGTAAGTGTTGTAGAGTCAGTCATGACATGCATGCTGCTCGTTCTGTGGAATTGAATCTGTAATTGAAAGGAGCATGTTCAAAATAATAGCAGTGTTGTGTTCAATTAGTGAGCTGATTGCCCATATTTAATCTATATACTACAGTGGGTACGGAAAGTATTCAGACCCCTTTAAATTTTTCACTCTTTGTTTCATTGCAGCCATTTTCCAAAAATCAAAAAAGTTCATTTTATTTCTCAGTAATGTACACTCAGCACCCCATCTTGGACAGAAAAAAACAGAAATGTAGAAATTTTTGCAAATTTATTAAAAAACAAAAACTGAAATATCACATGGTCATAAGTATTCAGACCCTTTGCCGTGACCCTCATATGTAACTCAGGTGCTGTCTATTTCTTCTGATCATCCTTGAGATGGTTCTACACCTTCATTGGAGTCCAGCTGTGTTTGATTATACTGATTGGACTTGATTAGGAAAGCCACACACCTGTCTATATAAGACCTTACAGCTCACAGTGCATGTCAGAGCAAATGACAATCATGAGGTCAAAGGAACTGCCTGAGGAGCTCAGAGACAGAATTGTGGCAAGGCACAGATCTGGTCAAGGTTACAAAAAAATTTCTGCTGCACTTAAGGTTCCTAAGAGCACAGTGGCCTCCATAATCCTCAAATGGAAGACGTTTGGGACGACCAGAACCCTTCCTAGAGCTGGCCGTCCGGCCAAACTGAGCTATCGGGGGAGAAGAGCCTTGGTGAGAGAGGCAAAGAAGAACCCAATGGTCACTGTGGCTAAGCTCCAGAGATGCAGTCGGGAGATGGGAGAAAGTTGTAGTAAGTCAACCATCACTGCAGCAATCCACCAGTCGGGGCTTTATGGCAGAGTGGCCCGAAGGAAGCCTCTCCTCAGTGCAAGACACATGAAAGCCCGCATGGAGTTTGCTAAAAAACACCTGAAGGACTCCAAGATGGTGATAAATAAAATCCTCTGGTCTGATGAGACCAAGATAGAACTTTTTGGCCTTAATTCTAAGCGGTATGTGTGGAGAAAACCAGGCACTGCTCATCACCTGTCCAATACAGTCCCAACAGTGAAGCATGGTGGTGGCAGCATCATGCTGTGGGGGTGTTTTTCAGCTGCAGGGACAGGACGACTGGTTGCAATCGAGGGAAAGATGAATGCGGCCAAGTACAGGGATATCCTGGACGAAAACCTTTTCCAGAGTGCTCTGGACCTCAGACTGGGCCGAAGGTTTACCTTCCAACAAGACAATGACCCTAAGCACACCGCTAAAATAACGAAGGAGTGGCTTCACAACAACTCCGTGGCTGTTCTTGAATGGCCCAGCCAGAGCCCTGACTTAAACCCAATTGAGCATCTCTGGAGAGACCTGAAAATGACTGTCCACCAACGTTTACCATCCAACCTGACAGAACTGGAGAGGATCTGCAAGGAGGAATGGCAGAGGATACCCAAATCCAGATGTGAAAAACTTGTTGCATCTTTCCCAAAACGACTCATGGCTGTATTAGATCAAAAGGGTGCTTCTACTAAATACTGAACAAAGGGTCTGAATACTTATGACCATGTGATATTTCAGTTTTTGTTTTTTAATAAATTTGCAAAAATTTCTACATTTCTGTTTTTTTCTGTCCAAGATGGGGTGCTGAGTGTACATTACTGAGAAATAAAATGAACTTTTTTGATTTTTGGAAAATGCCTGCAATGAAACAAAGAGTGAAAAATTTAAAGGGGTCTGAATACTTTCCGTACCCACTGTATATATACATATTTAAGGAAGGAAGGAAGAACATGTTGTGCATGCTGGTTATAGTGCATTTCACACTGAAATACTCAGCAAAATGGCTCGTTCCAGACATTGCTCTGAGGAACAGAGGACTTTGATTAAAAAGTTGATATGAGAGGGGAAACATATAAAGAAGTGCAGAAGATTATAAGATGCTCTGCCAAAATAATTTTAAATGCCTTGAAATGGCATCCAAAGTCTGACCGGCGTGGGAAACAACCAAAGGACACATTGACTGGCCAACGGAGAAATGGAGCAACATTCTGGGGACTGATGAGAGGGAAACTGTTCTTTTTGGGTCTAGGAGCCGCAGACAGTTTGTCCTCCGACCCCCCTGCACTGAAATCAAGCCCCAGTCCACTGTGAAGCTAAGACAAACCAGAAGCATTGTTCACAGCATGTCTGTGTCTAAGTTCCACTGCTGCATTACCATGGTTACGCTCTGTGTGTGTGTTAATAAAGTTTGGATTGATATATCTGCGTGGCCTTTTTGTTGGCGGCCTTGAGCCAGGCGGTAACAACCGGGGGATGGTCTGGGATTGGTAGTGCTGGAAAGTGTTGGACTCCCAGTTGAACTTGATCTAGTATCTGTAGGGGTTATCAGCCTCTCCGACTCAGGGGATTGGTTGGCACTCTTTGTTTCTTAGATTAGATTAGATTAAAAATAATACTTTACATGAGAACCATAATCCAGAAAAACAAAGTGTGAATATATTGTTGAATCTGTCTAGTTGAACATGGTAGAAATGTACATTACGATAAACGTGACTGCACATTATATGAAAGGCACCGAGGAGATTATCCACACTGATTTTTCCCGGCCTTTATTTATCCGTGTTGCCCCCCCCCCGACCACTATCAGAGGGCTGCAGTTTAATTGACTACCAGTTTTTCTTTGAGGAATTACGGTATGATATATAAATCCTAAAAGACATCTGTAAAGCCCTCAGTGCATTCATTAGTATTGAGATTAGATTTCAGGGACTCTTCAGTCTGGAGTTCCCTCTTTCCTTCACTCACCTCCTCCTCCCTGACACCTTTCGTCTTGCCCTCCTTCTTCTTCTTCTCCTCCGTCTCCTTGTGTTTCTGCATGTACTCGGTGATAAGGTCCAGGTCCAGGTTGTCTTGTGGCTCCCATGTGTTATCCTCACTGGAAAGGTGAGTGCAGACAGAAGAACATCTCCTCACACTTTGTTTTTAGACAATCCATTCTCACTCTAATTATCATTCCTATTATTCCTTTTTTCTATTACTATCTTGTAAGGTTATTAGACTGTCTGATGACCAACTGGTCGTCAGACACCACCTACCAAGAGCCTGGGTCTGTCCGAGGTTTCTTCCCAAAGGGGAGTTTTTCCTTGCCACTGTCGCACTGTTGCTTGCTCTGGAGGAAACTACTAGAACTGTTGGGTCCTTGTAAAGTGTCTTGAGATAACTCTTGTTATGAATTGATACTATAAATAAAATTGAATTGAATAGTGGGTCTGCAACGTAGTGTCAAAATACCAAAACTTCACCTTTGAGGGCATGATACCATGCTGACACTTATTAACAATATGTAAATATATTATATATCTCATGACCAAGAACACCAAGCATTACTATTCTAGACTCATACTTACTCTGAGAACCCCTTCCATTTCAGCAGAAACTCTACTCTTCCCTTCACCACTCTGCGGTCCAAAACCTTCTCCACCACATACTCTTCTTCTTCCTCTTCCACCTCCTCCTTGCTCTTCTTTCCTGCTCTGGTCGCCAGTTTGCCGTCTGCTGAAGGTGTGGGGGGGGCATGCAGAGATAATGATACAAGGGTTAGAAGAACTAAAGGGAGATGTGAGTGAATTCTAGTTGACCGTGTTTTACTAGATTAAAATCTTCTGTGTGAATGGAGAAAATGCAAGGGCTGATGAGGGGACCAATCCATAGGACTCCAGAGTGTCAAGTATCTCCTGCATTCAAACTGAAAGAACTACTAAAATGTAAGGCCCAAAAGTCATTAACTGGAGCTACAAGCTACATGCACAGTAGCCTGGATCAACCACACTTCATTTAGCAGAACATCTCCAGATGTTCCTGTGTGAAAATGGAAAGTTCAGAAAGACGTTTTGATGGTGCAACAAGGGAGGCCTGGTCGCTTCTTTAAGGGAATACAGTGGGGTTCGAAGGTTTTGGGCAAGTTTGAGGTGCAACATGCAAAGACCAGTAAAATGTTTATGAATATGTAGCGAATCTGTCGACGTGGGTAGTCGTTGATAGGTTTACACGGCATCTGAACAGGCTCGGAGACCAGGGGCCTGTTGCACGGAAGTAGAATGTCCAGCCAGGTGGAGATAACCGGGATAAGTGCACGTTCACGGCTTTCTCAAATAGACCACGGTATACTTCACAGATTTACTGATGCAGAGATGGAGAAGACGCATGCGCCATATGTTTCACCCAATGAGCAGCAGCTTCTAGTGGAAAGTAACGAGGAGGTGAAGCATATAATTAGAGCGGCACAATTAATCAAATTTTAAACAAAGATTTTGGCTTCCCACAATCAAATTTGAATAATCGAGCAATTTTTTTTTCATTTCATAGAACGCTCCGTTTTTTTTTGTTGCAAAAGCCCATCTACCGCTCCGTAAACCACTGTCTGATCATGAGCCAGTCAGAGTTGTTCCCTGCACCGTGCAGCTTAGTTTCTAGATGGAGACAGTCCCAGAGGACAGAGTAACGGGAGGAAAACTCCACAGATAACAGTGGGTTATACGGCGGTTTACAGGTTTACCAGTAAACGCAACATTTTGTCCGTCTGTGTATTCAGAGAACAGCAGTGACCAGTGCTAGTCGGTGCTAGTTATTGTCTGTTAGCTCACAGATCTCTAGGGCTCTATTTTTCCTCTAGGTCGCATCCGCTGCCTCTCCACAAACGAAGCAATGTTGTTTATATCGACATGGTTTAATTTCACGTTACATGACCCATTTCTTCTGTAAAGCCGTGCATGTGTTGGATCTCTCGTCTTACTCTCTCTCCTCTTACTCTCCGCGCAGCCCCGCATGAGAGGCAAACCTGCATCTGTACCAGTGTTTCCGTGGGTAACTCTGCTATCGCGGTCGCCACGACAACAAACACAGAACAAGTTATTGAATGCAGCTAACTTCAGTTGGTAGAGTAACAGCGTGTGAGACGGAGCTGCTGGACCCATTCATAAGTACGCTCATCTCCCCCCCCCATTCATAATGAGTCAGCCGTCTCTCTGTGAGTACTCCCCCCCCCCCTCCCTAGCTCTTTTAATCAGTTATTGATGAAAACAAGTAAAGGAGCTTTCACAGAGATACTTTTTTTTTTTTTATATATCCTAGGCTATTTATTTCAGATAATTTTCATTTCCATGTGTTGCAGCTGTATGTCTATACAACATACAACTTCAACATAAGAGGAATGTAGCACATTATGGATGTGAAAGCAGTTATAAATAGCCTATGTGACAATAAAAGTTGTTTGGTTAACAACAAATAATCATGATCACAATATTGATCAAATTAATCATGATTATCATTTTGGCCGTTATCGTGCAGCCCTAACTCAGAGTTCTGCATTCATAACGGACTGGAGGAAACATAGTATTGGCTGAATGTACTTGTAGATAGATAGATACTATAGATAGCTAGATACTTTAGATATAGATAGATATTATGAATAGATAGATACTATAAATAGATACTATAGAGATAGATAGATAAATAGATAGATAGATACTTTATTCATCCCAAAGGAAAATTTAGAGGCAAGACAACATAACAAAAACACAATCACACATATACACATAGTACACTCTCTTGAAATATTACAACTTATTTAGACCTTTTGATGTTACTGTACTTTATTGATTTTTTCCAGTTTCTTTTAAAATTTGGACTATTTCAGGATTTTCTTTAGTACTGTGAAGTTAATTTCGCAGTAAATGAATGCTTAAAGAAACACCATGGACTGCTAACTAGCCTGTTAGCTTCTGCCCGAGGCTGCTAGCATATAAAACTCCTCTCAAACTGACTAATAACACGGAAAAATTACGTTAAATCAGACAACACAGCACACATTAGAAGAGAGCTGAGACTTTAACGCTAGCAGTTAGCCACGAAGCTAACAGCGGAGCAAGTAGTTAGCCACGAAGCTAACAGCGGAGCTAACAACGGAGCTAGCCCGGCGTGTTAACGCATGCGCCGCTCGGGCTTCTAGTCGCTTATTGTTCGCACGCACTCTGGCTGCCGTGTAAAAGAGCAGTTATTAAGATATTTACCTGAACGCGTGCGGGTTCACCTGGAGCTCTGTCTCCGAAAAAACTCACCTAGACGCTCGGTAGCAAACAAAACACACAGCTATCCCGCCGCCAGCCCCACACTTCCGGTTTCCTTTAAATCGGGGCTTTTCAGATTAAAAGTCTAAAAATATCTCCACCAGACTCCATGTAAATAATCACTACTTTTAGTGTGTATAGAGCAGCATATCTCCACCAGACTCCATGTAAATAATCACTACTTTTAGCGTGTATAGAGCAGCATATCTCCACCAGACTCCATGTAAATAATCACTACTTTTATCGTGTATAGAGCAGCATATCTCCACCAGACTCCATGTAAATAATCACTACTTTTAGCGTGTATAGAGCAGCATATCTCCACCAGACTCCATGTAAATAATCACTACTTTTAGCCTGTATAGAGCAGCATATCTGGGGTCTCATTTATAAAACTGCGCGTAGGATCCTTGCTGAAAGTGTACGTACACCCAAAAGCCAAAAATAAATCTGATTTATAAAACCGTGCGCATGTACATCTGTATGTAATATTCTGTTTATAAATCACATATTACCTACAAGTGTGCATATGTGAATCAGCCTCTTATCCCTCCTTGTACATGCCCATTTTTAATTTTAATACTATGTTGATATTTAAAGAATAACTTGTGTATATTTCAACCTGGACTCTACTCTTGTAGTTTTTCCGTTGTTGTTTTTTGTAACCGTTAAATCATTTATTTTTAATGTGTTCAGTGTTACAGAAAAAATACATTTTTTCTGTAATTCTATTGGTTGCTGTTAACTTCCCGTCCAATCAGTTGTTGATGTGAGGGCAGAGGGGCGGGCCTTCGGCGGTGAACGAATCCGTGATGATGAAGAGAATCAGTGAGTTGGTTCAAGATGGCGACCTGTGCAGACGTCTTATTCTGAGCTCCGAGGCTCTGACCGAGTACCAATGATTTAAATTGACTTTTTGAGACTATGTCATCTGGAGTGGAACGTTGCCCTTGCTTTCTGTAAATTCAAATGCCCAAACAAAAGGACTTTTGCTGGTTAATTTTAGTGAAATACCAACTAGCATACAAACTGTTAGTTGTTAGCCAAAGTTTTGCTAGCTAAGTCAGGACACGTGTGCAGTGCACTGTGAGCTAAAGTCTTGCTAACAACCAGGACAACTATGCTGAGATGTCAAAGAGAGACACCAAGGATATGAAAAAGGGAGGCCTGATAATGGATGTGAATGTCGAAGATTCGTTCTCCGGTTTATGTACACCTCTTCCTGATACTCCCACGAGAAGCCCAATTCCTAAGAAGGTCTGCACCAAAGAAGTGGAAACGGTATCAAATGCTGACATCCTAAAAGCCATTAATGGCTTAAATGACCGTTTTTTGAAGATTGAAGAAATGGTCATGAAAAATACAGCTGAGATTATTAGAGTGCAGGAAAATGTGAAAGGGCTGGAAAACCAATGGAAAGGTACGGAGGACACAGTGAAGAAGATGAATGGCGAGATGACAATCCTGAGAGAGAAACTAGAAGAATCGAAGCGGTACAGTAGGAGAGGGAATCTTCGTCTTCTGAATCTTCCAGAAAGCAGCAACGAGGATGTGGGGAAGGAGGTGCTGGAGATTATCGCTGGAATCCTCCCAGAGGAAAAGAGCAAGCTTGGATTCATGGTGGACACCGTGCACAGGGCCGGACGTCCGAGAGAGGATAAAAGCACTCGACCCATCATCATTCAGTTCAGTATGCACACTTTCAGATTTAAAGTATGGAGAGCCTCCCTCAACGCTGATGTCATGAAGAGAAAGAACCTCCGGATAACTGAGGATTTAAACCAACAGGAGAGACTGTGCAGAAATAAACTGTGGCCCCTTGTGAAGAAAGTGCGCCAAGACGGAAAGAAAACTAAATGGCAGGGTCCTTTAGTCATCATTAACGGTGTGAGACACACTGCATAACTTGTTATGCTTCTGTTAATGTGAGGTACAATGTTGACATTGCTTGACTTGCTTAACTTCTCTTAATATGAGGCAAAATACTCAAGTTTAATTCATCACCCATTTTTATGGGCTATTTTGTTCTTCTTATACATAATTAAAAGGGCAATATGTTCACTCCAATAGTTAAACCTAAAAACATTTTAGGAGTTTTTCGAGGTACTCATGTTCAGAGCTTTCCACCTGACGGTAAGCTAACCTCTGATAGTTTAAAACTAATATCTTTTAATGTAAGGGGTATACGTGACAGCACGTTCAGTAGACGAAAAAATGTTGATTTGATTTTTTTTACAAGAGACTCACTCAGTGGACAGTGATGTGAAATTTTGGAAAGCTCAATGGGGCGATACATGTTGAAGAGACAAACAGAGAGAGAGAGAGAGAGAGAGAGAGACTTGGAGAATTGCAGCAGAGGGTGTCGAGCAGGAAGATGGAGGTAGCAGGTGACTCCAACCACAGATCCAGACTCCACAGCTCCAGAGCCCGAAACACCTGCAGGATATCTACATGCAGGTAGTGTGGCCGAGCGGTCTAAGGCGCTGGATTAAGGCTCCAGTCTCTCTGGAGGCGTGGGTTCAAATCCCACCACTGCCATTTACAAATATTACATAGCTCAAATGCAACTGATGTGATGGCTTGGAGGTATAGCACCACTTTTTGGGTTGTTGTGGTCGAGTGTTTAAGGCGATGGACTAGAAATCCATTGGGGTATCCCCGCAAAGGTCCAAATCCTGCCGACAATGAAAGGCATCCTTAGCATCGGTAGCAAACCAATGACATATCACATCATACAAAATATCAGCTGTGCCTTCATGAACAATATTGTAATATCTCATAGGTACTTGAAGCCTGATGAAGCCAACAAGAGCATAAACTGAATTCTAAGGTGCCCAGACTTGACACCCATCTCACACCTCATGAAATGAATGGTGCTTTTCCCCACAAACATGCAAAAAGAGTCTGCTTGTCAGTTTCCGTAGTGTAATGGTTATCATGTTCGCTTAACACGCGAAAGGTCTCCTGTTCGAAACATGTTTCTTTGTTCATGTTGACTTCACACAATCAAACTCTGCTGAGTTAAACTCTCAATAACCTCATCGAAAAAATCTCCCTGCTGTGAAATCATGGCCAGGCCTAAAATTCTTTATTGAACAAAGTCCATAAAGACTCTTCAGCTGATCCAGAATGCTGCAGCACGTGTTCTTATAGGAACCAGGAAAAGAGATCACATCTCTCCTGTTTTACCTCCTCTGCATTGGCTTCCTGTGAAATCCAGAGAAGAATCTTTAAATCCTTCTTCTCATCTACAAAGCTCTTAATGTTCAGGCACCATTTTATATTAAAGAGCTCATAGTACCTTGTTACCCCACCAGAGCACTGCACTCCCAGAATGCAGGGTTACTTGTGGTTCCTAGAGTCTCCAAAAGTAGAATGGGAGCCAGAGTGTTCAGCTATCAAGCTCCTCTCGTGTGGAACCAGGTTCCAGTTTGGGTTTAGGAGGCAGACACCATCTCCACATTTAATAGTAGGCTTAAGACTTTCCTCTTTGATAAAGCTTATAGTTAGGGCTGGCTCGGGTGAGTCCTGAACCATCCCTTAGTTGTGCTGAAATAGGCCTAGACTGTCAGGAGACTTCCCATGATGCACTAAACACCTCTCTCCTCCTCCTTCTCTCCATCTGTATGCAACCTCATCCCCTTAATGCATGTTATTAACTCGACTTCTTCCCTTCCCTGGAGTCTTGTGCTCTCTCGCCTCTTTCTCCTCTCTTATTGCTTCCTGCAGGTGTTTCGGGCTCTGGAGCTGTGGAGTTTGGATCTGTGGTTGGAGTCACCTGCTTCCTCCATGTTCCTGCTAAACACCCTCTGCTGCAATTCTCCATGTCTCTCTCTTTCTGTCTGTCTCTTCTCTGTCTGTCTCTCTCTTTCTCTGTCTGTCTCTTTTTCTCACCCCCAACCGGTCGAGGAAGATGACCGCCCACCTTAAGCCATGGTTCTGCTCAAGGTTTCTGCCTCTTAAAAAGAAGTTTTTTCCTGCCTAGTGCATGCTCTTGTTGGGTTTCTGTAAATAACATCACAGAGTATGGTCTAGACCTTCTCTTTAATGAAAAGCACAGTGAGATAACTGCTGTTGTGATTTGGCCTAGCAGGATGTAACAGGGCATTGCACGATGTATAGCAGGACCACAGCAACAGCTGCAAACATGATTTTGGAGCCTCCCTGTTCCAAGGAAACATGCTGAGGGAAAAGAACATAAGGACTCTGGGGAATGACTCGCCAGAGCAAGGTTAGTAATAAGCTTTTCTGGGACATGGATGCACACAAACGGAAAGATAAAGGAGTAGAGGAGCTCAGTGTGTCAAAGAAAGTCCCCCAGCAGTCTAAAACTATTACAGCGTAACTAAGAGAGACAAGGTAAAGAGAGGAGCCCGGTCAGGCTAGAACTCTCCCCTTCTGGATCGGGGCTGTACTGCACTGCCTTCCTCTAGTTTTAATATATTATTGATTGTATTGTAAATTAATCTGACGACTATGAAGAGAAGCAGAGAAGAGAAGGGGTGCCATGTTTGGGGCAATACACCCTCCCCCGCCGGTCTAGGCAATCACTGCAGCTCCCTAACTATAAGATTTATCAAAGAGGAGAGTTTTAAGTTTACTCTTAAATGTGGTGACGGTTTCTGCGTAAACTTGCGTACACGAGGTCAGACCAGACGTGAGATTTTTTCGCAGCCTGTGCTCACGTTCAAATTGATAAATGCTGAGCTTTGCGTAGGAATCGGCGTACGCCCGTCCTACGCCTGCTTTAAGGTCGTACGCACGTTTCATAAATGAGGGCCAATGTGATTCACAATAAAGATTTCTTTAAGAAAGGTTTGTCCTTTATAGTTCTAGTTTTTATCCAGTTCTTCTGGTCACACTTGGCACTATTTCACGTCTTTTGTCTGTAGTTCTCTATTCTGTCATGGCTTAACTCTGTCTCCCCCACCTCTTTTTTTGTCTCTGGTTATGTCTCGGCGACAGCCATGGCCAGAAGTATTATGCTTTCGTCCTATCATCTCTACATACGTAGTCACTTCCCATTCTTGTGAATGTGATAACACAGGACCCCCTGGAGGGAATTTCTTCTTTTGCAAAAAACATTCACATAAACTCGCAAATCAATTGATGATTTTTTGGAGGTCAAAGGTTCAATGTCAAGGGCACCGGGTCCACATGTCTGTCCATCCGATTCTTGTGAATGCAATATCTCTGAACGTCTAGAAGGAAGCACTTTAAATTTGGCATACATAACCAGTTGCGGATAAACTGATTTTGATTTTGGAGTTCAAAGGTCAATGTTACTGTTTCATTACGTCTCCAGAACTGTATAGGTATTTCTCCTAAACTAGTGAGTCTAGGTCATGTGAAGCCCCAGTGGCCTCATGGCTAAGGCACTGGCTTCCCAAGCCAGGGTTTGTGGTTTTGAGTCCCATCTGGGATAAACTCCAGCAGAGTGTCACAGCGGAAGAGTGCTGCGCCCATAACCCAGAGGTCAATGGATCGAAACCATCCTCTGCTAATCTCTTTTGCTAGTGAGCCAGTGGTAGACACTCTGAAAGGGTGATGAATCAAGAGATTATGACCCTCAACCTGATTTCCAGGGTGAGATGAATCATAAAAAATGCTGCTGGCTTGGTCCTTGATTTGCAAGCATAATTTCAGTCCTCACAGGTTTTATATTTGGAACAACAGATATATTTTGCATAAAAACAAATCCAGTTTCTTTCAGCAGCGGGTTGACAACAACATATTGCTTGTGTCTCAATTACTCAACCAGCGTGGTCAGCTTTATAACTATGTTGAGTTTATTCATCACTATGGCATTCCTGTCTCTCCGAAGGAGTTTTCTATTGTTGTTGGTGCAATACCTTCAGCTGTTATTGCACTTTTTAAAGGTTTTAATGGAGTCGATGTTCACCCTATACTGTTAAATGGAAAAGAAACAACTGCTGGAAATATTTGTTTTTTGCCACAGGCCAAAAGCAAGAATAAGGCAACTCGTCAACTCTTTCAACAAGACGTTAGGAGTACACCTGCTGCTTTATCGTACTGGTCTTCATACAGTGAGGAAAATAAGTATTTGAACACCCTGCTATTTTGCAAGTTCTCCCACTTAGAAATCATGGAGGGGTCTGAAATTGCCATCGTAGGTGCATGTCCACTGTGAGAGACATA
Organism: Etheostoma nigrum; assembly: GCA_029931835.1. NCBI lineage: Eukaryota > Metazoa > Chordata > Actinopteri > Perciformes > Percidae > Etheostoma > Etheostoma nigrum. Next base: position 2,651,554 of record CM057259.1, read on the forward strand.
ATCTAAAAAAAAATCCAGAAATCACAATGTATGATTTTTTAACTATTTATTTGTATGATTCAGCTGCAAATAGTGTTCCTTATTTGAACCATAAAAGAGATGTAACGTTTTATCAAATCAGGTTAAATGATAGAAATATACTAAAGATGCAACCATAATGTATGTTGTTAAAATTGACTTATATTTGTGGCTGTTGATTTCTTTGATATTTGTATTAGAAAAGTAATGTGCAGACAGCCACACCTGCTGCTGCAGCTGGCCCAGCTCTGTCAACTGCTGCTGACCCTGCTGCTCCAACTGGTGCTGTACCCTCTGCTGGTCGAGTGCAACCCAAATTATCCCTTGAAATGGTACCCATTACTACTATTTAATGAAAAATATAAACAGAATCAAAGCCTGCAAACAGTAGCTTTAATTACATGTATATTGCTTTGACCTGTACAACTCTATGATCATTTACTGTAACTTGTGACATTTCATCCTTCCCCAGTTATTCAAACCACGGTTTGGTGGCTCACATACTGCAACACTGAAGGCCAACCTCAGTATGGCCAGGAAACCTTCTCAGGTATGATGCCACATATTGGTTAATTATAATGCATTTAGTTAATTATCCATGTCTCTCTCTTTCTCTGTAAGTGAAAATGAAACTCACATCTACAAAGACAAATTTGATAGTCGCCTGTGGTCTCTGATGGTCTAGTGGCTAGGATTCGGCGCTCTCACCGCCGCGGCCCGGGTTCAATTCCCGGTCAGGGAATAGTCAGGACTTGACAGACATAGGCGTAACTTTGAAGGAGTAAGTTCCTGCTCTTCTTCCTCATCAGTTTAACGCTAGAACCCCAACACTTTTAAAGAGTACCATTTCCTTTAAATCAGACCCCCAACTGCAGATGTATCCTTTTGTCATCATTGATGGGTCATAAACACTTCATCTGCCTCACATCAATAACAATTCTTTTCCTTTTTTCAAACAGTAACTAAACCCCTAACAAACATTTTTTACCTGACAACCAATGTATGTGAGTGTCAATTAATGTTATTGTTACATTCAGCTCTAGCCAGGTGCCATTCCTCACCTAAAACAATATGAGTCATTCCAGTAAGTGAAAACGAACCTCACATCTACAAAGATAAATTTGATAGATGTGACTCCCTGATGGTCTAGTGCAGGGGTGTCAAACACATTTTAGTTCACGGGCCGCATACAGTCTAATTTGATGCCAAGAGGGCCGGACCATTTAAATCATGGTACAGCTCCTCTTAGCTATAAAAAACAAATTCATGTTTTCCCCTTTGTTTTAGTGGAAAGACGTACAATTACATTAACGAGAGAGCTGAAAATGTCCTCTGCTGTTGTGGTGTCCATCATAGGCACCAACACAAGGAACTCCTCTGTGACGGCCAATGTCTCATCAACTCCACGAATAAATATAGCCAGTTGAGCAACGTCTGTTTGACAAGAAATGACTTGACTTTGTGTTTCAGTTGGCTGTCCTAATCTGTGAATAGTTCCGAAATCCTCTCTGCAATAGTATTCCTCGTCAGGCTGATGTTGGCTAAAGCTTGTCGCTTCTCGGGACATACAAGTTCTGCAGCCTTCAGCATGCATGTTTTGATGAACTCCCCTTCTTAATACGGCTTTAATGCTAATGCTATTTTGCAGTTATTAGCAATTATGTAGCTGGCTTTTGGCTTTACATCACTGACCTCTCGGCTCCGAGTGAAAACAGACTGCTGTTTCTTCAGACCCACCAGCAACTCATTCATCTTCTCTCGTCTCAGGTTGTCGTATTTTTCACCATGCTGAGTCTTATAGTGGCGCCGAATATTATAATTCCTAAACACTGACACGTGTTCATACACACCAAGCACACAGGTTTCCCATTCACCTCTGTGAATAAATAGGAAGCTGTCCATTTTCCTTGGAAAACTCTACACTCAGTATCCACTTTTCTCCTTTTTGACAAAGACATTTTGGCTAATGAGGGTGTAAAGGCGAGTACAAAAGTAAGTTTATGTATTGTAGTAATCACTGAACATTAGCTGTGTCTGTCTCAGCATTGTTTGGTCTTTTTCTTCTTTTTTCAGCTGCTTTGTGTCTAAAAAACAGTGCACACTTAGCGGACAATTTAGGAATAGCAGTTTATTTTAAAAAATTTAGTTCATGTCTTATTGCAATTTTTCACTTTTAGATTTATCTTGTGGGCCGGATTGAACGCTTTGGCGGGCCGGTTCAGGCCCACGGGCCGTACGTTTGACACCCCTGGTCGAGTGGATAGGATTCGGGGTTCTCACTACTATGTCGCTTCCTGCTTCTTACAGTGCAGATGCTTTGCTGCTTGCTCCTTCCTCTGCTTGCATATTTTTGCTGATAATCTTGCTTTTCCTCTGAGAGAAACTATGAGCAGTGGCTCTTGGATACTTATAAATCACTGGACTATACATTTTTTGTAGACATAGTAGGCTATTGCCATATTTTAAGATTTTTCTGCGTAACTGTGGCTTACCAATAGCTCAAGCCTGTCCTACAGTGACTTTAGCTAAAGCTAATTAGTCCAATATAATCAGACGGCTCAATCTGGCAGTTATTGTTAATATGTTTGTATATTGCTAATACAAAGATTTAACGTGGCTTGTTGGTCTAGTGGTATGATTCTTGCTTCGGGTGCAAGAGGTCCCGGGTTCAACTCCTGGACAAGCCCTGAAGGTAGGACTTGTTCCAACCCAAATTCTGTACTTTAAAGTCCAGTTTATTGTTAAATTAACCCAGATTAGGAGCCAGCACAATTGTAGTATAGTTTTAAGTCTGTGCATCTTAGAATTCCTCTTATGCTCTTTGCAGATGAGGTGGTTCTGTTGGCTTCATCAGGCAGTAATCTACAGCGCCCACTGGGGCAGATTAAAGTCCAGTGTCAAGCAGTCGGGATCTGAAGCTCTAGCCAGTCGCCATTCCTCGCCTAAAACAATATGAGTCATTCCAGTAAGTGAAAATGAAACTCACATCTACAAAGACACATTTAATAGATGCGAGTACCTGATGGTCTAGTGGCTAGGATTTGGCGCTTACGCCGCGGCCCGGATTCAATTCCCGGTCAGGAAATGGTCAGGAATTGGCAGATACAGGTGTAACATTTGAAGGAGTAAGTTCCTGGTCTTCTTCCTCATCAGTTTAACGCTAGAACCCCAACGCTTTTAAAGAGTACCATTTCCTTTAACCCTTGTGTTGTCCTTTGGGTCACGGGGACCCGTGCAGTTTTACCCATAGTGTTGTCCTTCGGGGTCTCTGGGACCCTTGGCGTTGTCCTTTGGGTCCCAGGGAGCCGTAGCATTGTCCTTTGGGTCCCGGGGACCCTTGATGTTCTCTTTTGGGTCCCACAGACCAATGACATTGTCCTTCGGGTCCCTGGGACCCATGGCATTGTATTTTCGGGTCCCAGGGACCTATGGCATTGTATTTTCGGGTCCCAGGGACCTATGACGTTGTCCTTCGGGTCCCAGAGACCCTTGACATTGTCCTTCGGGTCCCTGGGACCCATGGCATTGTATTTTCGGGTCCCAGGGACCTATGACGTTGTCCTTCGGTAGAATGTTAGGTCAAAGTTTCAGAATGCTAACCTTCAGTCCTGGAATGTTAAGTCTCAGTTCTGGAACAATATGTTGAAGTTGCAGAATTTTAAGAGTTGCGGTCCTAAAATGTTAATTACAGTCTTAAAATGTTAACTACAGTTCTAAAATTTTATGTTGTAGTTCTAGATTGTTAGGTTTGAGTTCCAGAACAATAATCTGTAGTTCTATAATGTTCGGTTCAAGTTCAAGAATGTTAAAATGCAGTTCTGGAATGTTAAGTTGCAGTTCTAGATCAACAGGTTGAAGTTTTAGAATTTGTACATGCATTGTCACCAGTTTTAGAATTTGAACATGCATTGTCACCAGCAGGTCACCACAGGCCATGATTGTAGAATGCAGGCACATTTTAGTCTGGTAATTTACAGGGATTTTTACACTGGGACGGAACTGCTAATCTTGCGATCAACAGGCGATCTTCCCAAATACAGCCACCTGATACTATGGACAACTCACGGATTACCACTCTCTAAAACACCACCGCCCAACGTGGGGCTCGAACCCACGACCCTGAGATTAAGAGTCTCATGCTCTACCGACTGAGCTAGCCAGGCACTTTTTAAGTTCTTCAGTTGCGGTCCTAAAATGTTACTTACAGTTCTACAATATCTACAATACATATCCCTTTGGTCACTCAGGTAATTTAGGACCATTCTGATGTAGGATTTTACAATTAAAACCTTGAATGTCTAATTAATGGTATATTTTAAATGTTTTTCAGGCTTAAAAGTAATGCGATATTGACATTTTTTCAGGTTGTTAAAGGTATATTTAACACCTTCAGGCCACTCTAAAATGGATTCCTACTGGTAAGCCAGGTTCATTCCAACGCTGTTTTAGACGATACATATCCCTTTGGTCACTCAGGTAATTTAGGACCATTCTGATGTAGGATTTTACAATTAAAACCTTGAATGTCTAATTAATGGTATATTTTAAATGTTTTTCAGGCTTTTAAAGGCATATTTTACTCTTTTTCAGGCTACTCTAAAAAGGAATCCTGATGTTATGCCAGCATCATTCCATGTTCTCGAGAGACATCACCTATCCAGTGTGTCTCTCAGGTAATATCAGAGCATGCTGATGTACGATGTTCAGATTAAGGGCTTAAAAGTAATGCGATATTGACATTTTTTCAGGTTGTTAAAGGTATATTTAACACCTTCAGGCCACTCTAAAATGGATTCCTACTGGTAAGCCAGGTTCATTCCAACTCTGTTTTAGACGATACATATCCCTTTGGTCACTCAGGTAATTTAGGACCATTCTGATGTAGGATTTTAAAATTACAGCCTTGAATGTCTAATTAATAGTATATTTTAAATGTTTTTCAGGCTGTTAAAGGCACATTTTACTCTTTTTTCAGGCTACTCTAAAAAGGACTCCTGATGTTATGCCAGCTTTATTCCAAGTCTGGGGGAGAAACCACCTATCCAGTGTGTCTCTCAGGTAATATCAGAGCATTCTGATGTACGATGTTAAAATTAAGGGCTTAAAAGTAAAGCGATATTGACATTTTTTCAGGCTGTTAAAGGCATATTTAACACCTTCAGGCCACTCTAAAATAGATTCCTACTGGTAAGCCAGGTTCATTCCCACTATGGGTTAGACGATACATATCCCTTTGGTCACTCAGGTAATTTAGGACCATGCTGATGTAGGATTTTAAAATTACAGCCTTGAATGTCTAATTAATGGTATATTTTACATCTTTTTAAGGCTGTTAATGGCATATTTTACTCTTTTTCAGGCTACTCTAAAAAAGAATCCTGATCTTCCCCAACCTGATACTACTTCTACTCTGTAAAGCGACTTTGAGCTTGGGAAAAGCGCTATACAAATTCAATTTATTATTATTATTATTATGGAGAACGTTAGGTTTAATTCCTAGAATGTTAAGCTGTCGATCTAGAATGTTAGGTCAAAGTTTCAGAATGTTACCCTTCCGTCCTGGAAAGTCTCAGTTCTGGAACAATAGGTTGAAGTTGCAGAATTTTAAGAGTTACGGTCTTAAAATGTTAATTACAGTCGTAAAATGTTAACTACAGTTCTAAAATTTTATGTTGTAGTTCTAGATTGTTAGGTTTGAGTTTTAGAACAATAATCTGCAGTTCTAGAATGTTAGGTTTAAGTTCAAGAATGTTAAAATGCAGTTCTAGATCAATAGGTTGAAGTTGTAGAATTTGAACATGCATTGTCACCAGACTTTAGTATGATCTGAGGACCAGCAGGTCACCACAGGCCATGATCGTAGAATGCAGGCACATTTCAGTCTGGTAATTTACAGGGATATTAACACTGCGATGGAACTGCTAATCTTGCGATCGACAGCCGATCTTCCCAAATACAGCCACCTGATACTACGGAGAACTCACGGATTCCCACTCTCTAAAACACCACCGCCCAAAGTGGGGCTCAAACCCACGACCCTGAGATTAAGAGTTTCATGCTTTACCGACTGAGCTAGCCAGGCACTTCCTTAGATTTCCAGTTGCAGTCCTAAAATGTTACTTAAAATTTCTGAAATGTTACAATTCTAGAATGTTACTTGGCAGTTCTAGAATGTTAGGACAAAGTTCTAGAATGTTAAGCGGCCATTCTACAATGTTAGCTTTAAGTTCAAGAATGTTAAGCTGCAGTTCTGCAGTTACATTGTAGTTCTAGAATGGTAAGCTGCAGTTCTAGAAGGTTAGGTTTAAGTTCTAGAATGTTAAACTGCAGTTATGTAATGTTAAGTTGCAGGTCTGGAACAATAGGTTGTAGTTTAAGAATTTTAAGAGTTATGGTCCTAAAATGTTACTTACAGTTCTACAATATCTACAATACATATCCCTTTGGTCACTCAGGTAATTTAGGACCATTCTGATTTAGGATTTTAAAATGAAAGCCTTGAATGTCTAATTAATGGTACATTTTAAATGTTTTTCAGGCTGTTAAAGGCATATTTTACTCTTTTTCAGGCTACTCTAAAAAGGAATCCTGATGTTATGCCAGCTTCATTCCAAGTCTGGGGGAGACATCACCTATCCAGTGTGTCTCTTGTGGTGGAAGTTTCTGTACAGCGAGGGAGGAATTTGAGTGGCAGAAAAGACCTTGTTGAAACAAATAAAGACAGGTTGCAACCTGGATTAAAAGTTTAGGTATTTGGTGGAAGGGTTTAATTGTTTTCTGCAGAGAACAATCAAAATGACAAGAACAGCGTTCACAATGAACAGAGTTACAAAGTGACCAGAGTTCTGTGTCTAACACACAGCATATACCGTCCTTATATCCCAGTGCATCTGTCTCTGGTGCGTCAAGAATGACTGTAGCCGTCATTCTGTCTGAGAAATCAGAGATTTATCTCGTCTGCAGAATGCTTCATGGCTCCAACCTTGCTTACAGTGGAGAAATGCAAAGTCATAACATTCTTAGCTGTCTCCAACACTGGAGGACTTATTTTAGGATATACACATATTTCAGAGGAGCATTGAAGGATTTACTTGTAATGAAAAAATCCCATAAGAGATGAACAATTATTGAAAGAAAATCAGTGTCTATGTAATTTTCCCATTACATTGTAAAGGGGGGCACAAGCTGGGGGATAGCGTCTACAGCCAGCAGCGGGCGGATGGACGGGAGGAGGAGAACGGGAGTGGTCTGAATCAGCTGATCTGCACCGGATAAGGGAAGTGAAAATGCAAAACACACTAACTAATCTGCTTGCAATGAAGTAAATGCTTTCACACGCTACAGCCCATAAACATCACACTCTTCTTCGCACGATAGGAAGGATTCTAGACGCCATATTGTCACCTACAACAAAAACAACATGTAGGCTAGAAGGTATTCCTACTTTTGCAATGTTTTTATCTGAGGTGTATAAATTGACTACTAGGCTACAATTTGGAATGTGCAGGGAAGGGATGTAGAGTTTTTGGTTTATTTAAGTATGTGCTCCAAAAATCTTTATTTGCAAATCAAAAGCTTTCTAGTAGAGTAGTTCTTCAAAGAAGTGCAAGCAGAGCAATTCTACCAGAAATATTTGTAACCCCCATGGATGTGTGTACATAGGGATCCAAATGATTCGGAGCAGGAGAGAAGTGCAAAATGTTTGTTTTTGCTCTCTCCTGCGTCCTGTGAATTTGTTAGGTAGAGACCTAATGGTTGGCATAGGAGTTATCTCAAACTCCTACAGGTCTCAAGGTTGTGAGATTAGAAGTCACAGCACAGCCTGACTCATTGTTTTCACACACACACACACACACACACACACACACACCTCAGCTGATTTTTTCAGTGGTGGATCTCTCTGGGTCATGCTGCAAGCCTGCTGCATGAGGCCAGAGATGTGATTAACCCTTAACCCTTTGCTGACTTCATGTCAGGACAAAACCTACATTGCACTTGTTCTGTCTCATCAGAAACAGATGACGTATTTTTTTCGAAGAAGATACAATGAACTTGAGTGTGCTTACATATACTGGCATGGAATGTTTTTCAGAATTCAGCACTCCCATGCTCATATCTCTTTGTCTAAATCTCCCACAGATCAGTGGAGAAACTTGGGACAATTTGTCCTGGACTGTGACCAGCTGACTGACTGGACTGATCCTGGGAATGGAGAAATAATAAAATTATCTCTCCCTCCACGAGCGCTTATCAAAAGCTTCTGTCACACCATGTGACCGCCGTGCGCAGTGTGTTCCGGCAAAAAGAAGCTGAAACACACACACACACACTTTTGAATAATGCTGTGAATGTCTCTCCCACAGATATCTCACCGTTGCTGTCCCACGTGCCGACTCACCTGTGGGCAGCGCATAAATATGACGTGGGTCTCATCAAAAATTGTCAGCCTGTTGTCATCACACCGCGCTCAGACTTCAGGCCCAAAAAACATCAGTACCCACTGAAACAAGAAGCAATTAATGGAATCAGACTGGACTTTAACTCTCTATTGAAAGCAGGAGTTATTGTCCCATGTCCTGATTTACCTGTTTAGCATGCCTAATTGAATAAATCCCTGTCAAGAAAATTCGTGATAAGGGAAAGCCGGTCGAATGGCGTTTTGTTCAGGACCTCAAAGCAGTAAATGCAGCGGTTCACGCACGTGCTCCCAACGTACCAAACCCGTACACTATTCTTCAAGGAATTCCTGGGGGGGCATAGTATTTCTCTGTTGTCTAACGCTTTTTTTCAGTGTTCCAGTGGACAAAGACAGCCCTTTCTGGGTTGCCTTTTTATGTGATGGTAAGGCATACACATTCACACATTTAGGACAAGGATTTGTTGACAGCCCTACTATCTACAACGAAGCACTGAGATAGAGCCTTGAAAGCTTAACTATTGCACTATTGCATTTTTGGTGTCACCTGGCAGCAGAGGGGGCACAAAGCTAGTTTAGCTAAACTGCAATTTGTGAAAAAAGAAGTGCATTTTTTTTGGGTCATGACATTTCAGCGTCAGGGAAAACATTGTCTCCATCTCGGATTGAGGCAATAGTTTCCCTCCCAAAACCTGCAACAAAAAAACAAATGATGTCATTTCTAGGAATGTGTTCCTATTGTCGTGTTTTTATCCCAAATTATGCTCAGTTAGTTCAACCTTTAGCTGACATAATACATGGTAACAACTTGTCTGCACACAACCGCATCACGTGGACGACCGAGGCGGGTCAGGCGTTTGTAAATCTTAAAAAAGCTTTTCAAAGCCCTCCAACTTTAAGTCTGCCAAACCCTAAACTTCCATTCACTCAGACGGTGAATGAAGGTTTAGGCTGCATGACGTCTGTTCTCTTGCAGCCTCTTGGTGACAGGCTCTGGCCTGTGGCCTATATTTGCTCCATTAACATTGTTAGTGCCACATGTAGTTTCTCTGATCCTATTGAAGCAACGATCTTCACATTTATCTTCAGCACGATATCTGAGGTATCACACATGTCTGCTTGTCACTGTTAGACATTTTACAGTAGTTAAACCTGCTTCTCTTATGCCTACACCAGGTGAGGGTGAGTCGCACGACTGTTTGGCTGAGTTGCAACACACCTGTGCTCCGCGCCCAGATTTGACTGACACACCGGTGCCAGATTCAGATCTTGTTTTGTATGTGGATGGGTCAGCCTCACGCTGCCCTGACACTGGCCAGGGACAGGTAGGGTTTGCTGTAGTATCAGATGCAGAAACTTTAATTGCTAAATCTCTTCCCAAACACTTCTCTGCGCAGGCTGCTGAACTCATTGCCCTCACTGAAGCATGCAAACTGGCTGAAGGGTCGTCTGTTACGATCTATACGGACTCCAGGTACGCCTTTGGGGTTGTACATGATTTTGGGGCATTGTGGAAACACCAAAACTTCCTCAAATCCGATGGTAAGCCTATCTTGCATCACAGACTGATAGATGACCTTCTGACGGCTATCTTGCTCCCATCACAGATAGGCATATGCAAATGTTCCGCACACACTGGGGCAACTGACGAGGTCTCCAGGGGAAATGCTCGTGCAGACATGGCTGCAAAAGCTGCTGCACGCCTTCCCGTGCCACTGGATGACGCGTTAGCTTGCTTCACCGCAGATTTTTCATTTCCAGATTCAGTGGCAGCTATGCAGACACATGCTACATCACAGGAAAAGAATACAGTGGAAATGTGCAGGGTGCACCTTTAATGAGGGTGTCTGGCAGGGGCCGGATTCAAAACCTTGACTTCCACATCATTTTTTCACACATTTTGCAAAGATGACACATGGGCGGGACCATGTGTCAAAAGGGCGAGTGCCATCATTGTTAACAAAAACATGGTACACAAAGGGCTTCACAACATTTGCAGAAAGGGAAAATTTTGTAAAGCAGGCATTTGAGCATATAATGATGGATTTTGTTGATCTCACACCGTCAGGGGGGAGAAGTTGTTGTTTGGTGATGGTTGATATGTTTTCAAAAATGGGTGGAAGTGTTTCCCGCTTCAAAACAAACTGCTTCAGTGTTAGCAAAAGCTCTAATGACAGAAATCATTCCCAGATGGGGAATATCAAGTCGGTAGTCAAGCAATAATGGCACGTTAAGAACAAAACTATGTACATGCGAATGAGGGTAAGAATGCGCAGTAACCTCAGCCCTTTTGAGATTCTCTTCGGCAGACCATCCTGTGTGGGGGTAGAGGCTCCTAAAGCACCCCTTCCCTCCACAGCTCTGTGTGAGCATGATATGTTAGAGTAGGGTGTACAACTGTCTTCTGCTCTCTCTGCCATAAGAATCCAGGTTTCTGCTGCCCTGCCCCACCTAGCCGAAGGACCGCTTCACACGCTGTAGCCAGGAGATTTCGTGGTCGTGAAGAACTTCAGGAGGAAAAACTGGCAATCCCAACGTTGGCAAGGTCCCTTCCAGGTTCTTCTGGTCACCCACACGGCAGTGAAGGTTGCTGAGCAGGCTCCGTGGATCCACGCAAGAGGGTCCCATCGACAGAGGACGAGCCAGTCCAGCGACGCCCGGAAATCCCTGACCTGACAGACGGCGTTCTGTGTCACCAACGCCAAGTTTGTGGTGGAAGTTTCTGTTACAGCGAGGGAGGAATTTGAGTGAAGAAGAGACCTTGTAGAAACAAAATAAAGACAGGCTGCAAACTACTAATATGAAAATCATTGGTTAAATGTAATTTTCCCATTACAATAACCAATTTGGTTTTAAACAGAAGCATGGTACTGATTTCTGTATTTTTGCATTAAAAGAAATTTTAGATAAATATAATAGGCAAAATTCCACAATGTTCTTATGCTTCATTGATGCTTCTAAAGCATTTGATCGTGTTAATCATGAGAAATTATTTTTAAAATTGTGTAAAAGTGGGGTCCCTGGTTTTCTAATTAGAATCTTGGTGTATTGGTATTCGCATCAGACGATGAGAGTAAGATGGGGGAATGTAATGTCTGTTCCCTTCCAAGTGACCAATGGTGTTCGCCAGGGAGGAATTCTGTCTCCTTTTCTTTTTAATATGTATATGAATGAGTTGTCTTTGGTTTTAAATGCATGTGGTACAGGCTGTAGGGTTGGTGACTTACTAATTAATCACCTTATGTACGCAGATGATTTGGTCATCTTAAGCCCATATAGTGCTGGTCTTCAACAGCTTCTGAGAGTATGCACACAGTATGGTGTGGATTTTGATATAAAATACAATGCTAAAAAGAGTAAGATCATGATTGTCAGAAGTAGAGAAGACAGACAGGCAACCTTCCCTGACTTCTATCTGTCTGGCACTGCACTTATGGTGTGCAGTGAGATTACATATTTGGGCCACATTATTGCAAATGACCTTTCTGATGATAAGGATATCTATAGGCAGCGTCGGAAGCTGTATGCTCAAGCGAACATGTTGGGTCGTAAGTTTGGCATGTGCTCTGTACCTGTGAAAATCTCACTCTTTAGAGCGTATTGTACACCTTTGTATACGGCCCACCTGTGGTGCCGTTATAAGCAAGGCAGCATTAGAAAACTCATAGTGGCTTATAATGACAGCATGAGGCTGCTGCTGAATGCTCCGAGAAACTCCAGTGCAAGCCATATGTTTGTCAGCGTTGGGGTGCCTACCTGCTCTGCTGTTCTGCGTAACCTGATGTATAGTTTTATGTGTAGGGTGTCTGGGTCAGAAAATGACATTATCACTGTGTTGGTCAACCCTGTACGTAGTTCTGTCAGATTCTCCTCCAGACTGTGGAACCATTGGCGAACATGTCTGTATATTTGACACTGAACATTGTGGAAGGTTTTATTTTTTGTATTTTTGTATTTGTATTTTTATTTTTTTTATTTTTTTGTATTTTGTATTTTTGTGTTTGTGTATGTTTTTATTGTGATATGGATCCCCCTGGGTCTGAAATAAAGTTTATATATAGACAACTGTTGTTGTGATTTGGCCTAGCAGGATGTAACAGGGCATCGCAGAATGTGTAGCAGGACCACAGCGACAAACATGATTTTGGTAAATTAATCTGACAACTATGAAGAGAAGCAGAAAAGCGAAGCGGTGCCATGTTTGCAGTTATACACCCTCCCGCGCCGGTCAAGGCGACACATCACATTATACCAAATCGCAGATGTGCCTTCAGTGGCGGTTCTACACAGAGGCCTAGAAATGTCGCTGGCCACCCCAAATAAAAAAAATATTAATTTATTATGATTTTACCGGCGAGTGCCAAAAGCAGACATGTGCAACACAACGTTCTACACAGGTGAATCAGAGCAGCGCACCCAAATACTGTAGGTTGCCTGCCACGCCCACAGGAATTTAAAAAATCATCTTTTGGAAATTGATCTTAATGCCTTACTTTAAAGGTTCAGTAGGTAACTTTTGTAAAATTGTATTTTTTACATATTTGTTAAAACTGTCACTATGCCCTGACAGTAGAATATGAGACAGATAATCTGTGAAAAAATTAAGCTCCTATGGCTCCTCCCTGTGTCCCTGATGCCATTTGGCAGAAATGCACCGCTCCCGGTCGGAAACAGCCAATCAGAGCCAGGAGCACTGTCTTAGCAGTGTCAATCACTCTCGTGTACGCGCTGCTCATAACCCTCCCCCCCTCCCCCTTCCCCCCGCACAGCGCGTACCGTGTTCAAGCTCAAGATTGCCAGTGTGCTGCAGCTGTGCTAATCGCGGAGAAACAACTTTTCAGGAAAACTGCCAATTTCTCGAGTGACACCTGCTCAGAAAACAAAGACGGGCAAACAGAAGAAGACCGATGACGAAAAGCGAGCTAAAAAGAAAGAATTAAACCGAGCTGAAATAAAACGAGGGTCAACCTCGTAGCGGCTTTTTAGAGGTGGAGGGAGCTACGCTACTAAATTCAGTAAAATACCCATAATTCAATCAAATTACTTCAAATGTATTTTAATCATTAAGAGCATAGTAGTAACTACCATTATTTTCAGACTATTTGAATAAAAACATATTTTGACGGCAAAAGATTTCATTTTGGTTTCAGAACGACCCCGGAACCAAACAAGAGGGTTACATGGAGGACAAGTGAATTATTCAAAGTTGCAGTGACGGGATTCCTTGCTCATTAATTTGAAATTGTAATGTATTAAAAAGACATAGGGAGAAGCACTCCTGAAGAAGACTGTCTGTGCCTTGGGTTGCTTCTCCCTATGCCTTTTAAATTGTCTAGCCAATACAAAAAAGCTTTTTAAATAATTTTGACAAAGAGTGCCTTGGATTTTCCTTTTTTTTCTACATGTAATGTATTTGTTTACATTTGCATTAGTTTGCATCAGATATTTTTATACCCAAGTTTGCAATGCATCTTGAATTTTCATGTACTTTCAATCTATTCTTATTACTTTGTTGTGTTTTTAGCCAACCAAAGAGAGTGAGGCAGTGAAAGGAATGAACGTAGGAATCTTGGTGGTCACAGAGGAGGATCCTCAACGCCCTGTCCCCAAGGAGATGATTGATATTGCACTGATTCTGGAGGAGCATATTGTTCTTCAAGACCTGAAGGATGTGCCCAACGCATTCGCCCTGCTGATGGGTCTGCTCTATGCCTTCAACATCCCACAAAAGAGCTCAAGTACATGTTTGAGGTAATACAAAAGGTAATAATGAACATTGGTGGAGATGCTTGCTCTGCAAGAGTTAATGGACTCCGGAACAAGCTCATGTCCAAGAGCCTGTGAAACTAAATGATTGTTGATTGCATTGTATGTTCTGGAAAGCACACTGTTATGCATATATTAGCTGTTGATGCTAAGGTGGACTAGAAGTCCTGAGAGTTGTTTTACTCTGTCTCAAAATATGCTGGTTTTATTGCCTATTGTCGACATGTGACTGTATATCTTCTTCAATTTTGCCACTGTCTTGCACACTCGGGTATTCGTTATCTCACACACTGACACAATCTCACACACACACTCACTCTCTCTCTCTCACACACACACTCACTCTCTCTCAAACACGCACTCACTCTCTCTCAAACACACACTCACTCTCTCTCAAACACACACTCACTCTCTCTCACACACACACTCATTCACTCACTCACACTCACTCTCTCTCACTCACTCACTCACACTCACTCTTTCTCACTCTCACACACACTCTCACTCTCACACACACTTTCTCTCTCTCACACACACTCACTCACTCTCTCACACACACTCACTCACTCTCTCTCAAACACACACACTCTCTCTCAAACACACACACTCTCTCTCACACACACTCACTCTCTCTCACTCTCACACACACTCTCTCTCTCACTCTCACACACACTCACTCTCTCTCTCACACACACACACACTCTCTCACACACACTCTCTCTCAAACACACACACACAATCTCTCTCAAACACACACACACACAATCTCTCTCACACACACACACTCACTCTCTCTCAAACACACACTCACTCTCTCTCAAACACACTCACTCTCTCTCACACACACACACACTCACTCTCTCTCTCACACACGCACTCACTCTCTCTCACACACGCACTCACTCTCTCTCACACACACACTCACTCTCTCTCACACACACACTCACTCTCTCTCACACACACACACACTCACTCTCTCTCAAACACGCACTCACTCTCTCTCAAACACACACTCACTCTCTCTCACACACACAAGAAATCCTTGTGAGTGGATAAGACTAAAACATGTTTATGCTGTGTCTTACCAATGTTTTGCATGGAAACACTTGAATTTGTGAAATAAATGTTTTTGTTAATCTTGTCTCACAGTTGTCTTGTGTAAACTTAAAGAAGAAAGTTGGAAGAACTTAGATTTTCAAGGCAACCGAGTCAACTTACTTGATATGTTAAGTCAACAAACATAATGAAGTCAAGACAATTAAAAAGCTCTGTCAAGACAACTTCAAAATGAACATTAGCCCCACTATATAATATTGTTGAACTGATGTAAATTGGAGTTGACTCCACACAATCATTAGTCCATATAATCCATAATTAGAAGTTGGATACACTAAATTGAAAGTTGTGTTTACAAACAAACCTTAGTTGACTGAACATGTCATTAGTTAAGTGAACTTGCAACTTTTAGTTGAGAGAACTGATTGTCTCTTTGTGGCAACTTAATATCGGATTTCCAAACAACTTAGAATTCTAAGGCAACCAGGTTACACATATGTTTAAGTTGAGTCAACAAATATTTTTTTACAGTGCATGCACCTACGATGGCAATTTCAGACCCGTCCATGATTTCTAAGTGGAGAACTTGCAAAATAGCAGGGTGTTCAAATACTTATTTTCCTCACTGTATGAAGACCAGTACGATAAATCAGCAGGTGTGCAATAACAGCTGAAGGTATTGCACCAACAACAATAGAAAACTCCTTTGGAGAGACAGGAATGCCATAGTGATGAATGAACTCCACATAGTTATAAAGCTGACCACGCTGGTTGAGTAATTGAGACACAAGCAATATGTTGTTGTCAACCCACTGCTGAAAGAAAATGGATTTGTTTTTATACAAAATATATCTGTTGTTCCAAATATAAAACCTGTGAGGACTGAAATTATGCTTGTAACTCAAGGACCAAGCCACCAGCATTTTTTTATGATTAATCTCACCCTGGAAATCAGGTTGAGGGTCATAATCTCTTGATTCATCACCCTTTCAGAGTGTCTACCATTGGGTCACTAGCAAAAGAGATTAGCAGAGAATGGTTTCAAGCCATCGACATCTGGGTTATGGGTCCAGCACACTTCGCGACTCTGCTGGAATTCATCCCAGGTGGGACTCAAACCCACAATCCCTGGCTTAGGAGGCCAGTGCCTTAGCCATGAGGCCACTGGGGCTTCACATGACCCAGACTCACTAGTTTAGGAGAAATACCTATACAGTTCTGGAGACGTAACGAAACAGTAACATTGACCTTTGATCTCCAAAATCGAAATCAGTTAATCCGCAACTGGTTATGTATGCCAAATTTAAAGTGCTTCCTTCTAGACGTTCAGAGATATTACATTCACAAGAATTGGATGGACAGACATGTGGACACGGCCCCCTTGACATTGAACCTTTGACCTCAAAAATCTCATCAATTAATTTGCGAGTTCATGTGAATGTTTTTTGCAAAATTTGAAGAAATTCCCTCCAGGGGGTCCTGTGTTATCACATTCACAAGAATGGGAAGTGAATACGTATGTAGAGATGGTAGGACGAAAGCATAATACTTCTGGCCATGGCTGTCGCCGAGACATAACCAGAGACAAAAAAAGAGGTGGGGGAGACAGAGTTAAGCCATGACAGAATAGAGAACTACAGACAAAAGACGAATGAAACTAGAACTATAAAGGACAAACCTTTTTTAAAGAAATGGTTATTGTGCTCACATTGGCGTAGGACGGGCGTACGCCGATTCCTACGCAAAGCTCAGCATTTATCAATTTGAACGTGAGCATAGGCTGCAAAAAAATCTCACGTCTGGTCTGACCTTGTGTACGCAAGTTTACGCAGAAACCGTCACCACATTTAAGAGTAAACTTAAAACTCTCCTCTTTGATAAATCTTATAGTTAGGGAGCTGCAGTGATTGCCTAGACCGGTGGGGGAGGGTGTATAGCCTCAAACATGGCACTCCTTCTCTTCTCTGCTTCTCTTCATAGTTGTCAGATTAATTTACAATACAATCAATAATATAATAAAACTAGAGGAAGGCAGTGCAGTACAGCCCCAATCCAGAAGGGGAGAGTTCTAGCCTGACCAGGCTCCTCTCTTTACCCTGTCTCTCTTAGTTATGCTGTAATAGTTTTAGACTGCTGGGGGACTTCCTTTGACACACTGAGCTCCTCTACCCTTTATCTTTCTGTTTGTGTGCATCCATGTCCCAGAAAAGCTTATTACTAACCTAGCTCTGGCGAGTCATTCCCCGGAGTCCTTATGTTCTTTTCCCTCATCATGTTTCCTTGGAACAGGGAGGCTCCAAAATCATGTTTGCAGCTGTTGCTGTGGTCCTGCTATACATCGTCCAATGCCCTGTTATATCCTGCTAGGCCAAATCACAACAACAGTTATCTCACTGTGCTTTTCATTAAAGAGCAGGTCTAGACCATACTCTGTGATGTTATTTACAGAAACCCAACAAGAGCATGGACTGGCAGGCCTTGAGCAGAACCATGGCTCAAGGTGGGCGGTCATCTTCCTCGACCAGTTGAGGGTGAGAAAAGAGACAGACAGAGAAAGAGAGAGACAGACAGAGAAGAGACAGACAGAAAGAGAGAGACGTGGAGAAATGCAGCAGAGGGTGTTTAGCAGGAACATAGAGGAAGCAGGTGACTCCAACCACAGATCCAAACTCCACAGCTCCAGAGCCCGAAACACCTGCAGGAAGCGATAGGAGAGGAGAAAGAGGCGATACAGCACAAGACTCCAGGAAAGGGAAGAAGTCGAGTTAATAACATGCATTAAGGGGATGAGGTTGCATACAGATGGAGAGAAGGAGGAGGAAAGAGTTGTTAAGTGCATCATGGGAAGTCCCCCGACAGTCTAGGCCTATTTCAGCACAACTAAGGGATGGTTCAGGACTCACCCGAGCCAGCCCTACCTATAAGCTTTATCAAAGAGGAAAGTCTTAAGCCTACTCTTACATGTGGAAATGGTGTTTGCCTCCTAAACCCAAACTGGAACCTGGTTCCACACGAGAGGAGCTTGATAGCTGAACACTCTGGCTCCCATTCTACTTTTGGAGACTCTAGGAACCACAAGTAACCCTGCATTCTGGGAGTGCAGTGCTCTGGTGGGGTAATAAGGTACTATGAGCTCTTTAAGATAAGATGGTGCCTGAACATTAAGAGCTTTGTAGATGAGAAGAAGGATTTAAAGATTCTACTCTGGATTTCACAGGAAGTTAATGCAGAGGAGCTAAAACAGAAGAGATGTGATCTCTTTTCCTGGTTCCTGTCAGAACACGTGCTGCAGCATTCT
This sequence comes from Etheostoma nigrum, assembly GCA_029931835.1. Lineage (NCBI taxonomy): Eukaryota > Metazoa > Chordata > Actinopteri > Perciformes > Percidae > Etheostoma > Etheostoma nigrum. Next base: position 2,670,108 of record CM057259.1, read on the forward strand.
GGATCAGCTGAAGAGTCTTTATGGACTTTTTCCAAAGAAGAATTTTAGGCCTAGCCACGATTTCACGGCAAGGAGATTTTTCCGATGAGGTTATTGAGAGTTTAACTCAGCAGAGTTTGATTGTGTGAAGTCAACATGAACAAAGAAAGATGTTTCCACCCTGTCTTGAACAGGGGACCTTTCACGTGTTAAGCAAACGTGATAACCACTACACTACAGAAACTGACAAGCAGAGTCTTTTTGCATGTTCGTGGGGAAAAGCACCATTCATTTCATGAGGTGTGAGGTGGGTGAGTGTCAAGTCTGGGCACCTTAGAATTCAGTTTATGCTCTTGCAGATGATGTGGTTCTGTTGGTTTCATCAGGCTTCTAGTACCTATGAGATATTACAATATTGTTCATGAAGGCACAGGTGAGATTTTGTATGATGTGCTATGTCATTGGTTTGCTACCAATACTAAGGATGCCTTTCATTGTCGGCAGGATTTGGACCTTTGTGGGGATACCCCAATGGATTTATAGTCCATCGCCTTAAACACTCGACCACAACATCCCAAAAAGTGGTGCTATACCTCCAAGCCATCACATCAGTTGCATTCCAGCTATGTAATATTTGTAAATGGCAGTGGTGGGATTTGAACCCACGCCTCCAGAGAGACTGGAGCCTTAATCCAGCGCCTTAGACCGCTCGGCCACACTACCTGCAGGTACTAGTTCCACACATCGTAACAAATAGTATGCTTGTACAATGTTATTGGAACAAAACTTTCACACGGAAAAAGCCAATATTTTATTGAAAAAAGCCAATACTTTATTAAAAAAATGTATCAAACTTTGTCATTTTTCTCTGGCATTGTTGATTTTAGAATATTGTAACCAGCATTAAGTGAGTGAATTTGTGAACATCTTCTTTTGCATATTCACTGTAAAGAGCCATTACTCCTCCAACTGTGCCAACTATTGTTCTAAAGACAATAGGATATACAGTTTTAGATTGCAAGATAACTGTCCAAGACCAAAGACTTTACTGAAATACCTCAAGTGATCAAAACAGTTTGTCAAAATGGGAAAAGTCATGTTATAAATTTATTTATTTAATAGTACACTACACCAAAGTGAGGTCTACCAAATGTTTAACTCTACAACCCGTAAGCTGTTGGAACCTTGGTTGCCACGGGTTCCCAAACCAATCAAAATGTGAATCACAGATTTTCCAGCCCCTACGGCTGAAAAGCAGAGCAGAGTGGCGCATCGGAAGCGTGCTGGGCCCATAACCCAGAGGTCGATGGATCGAAACCATCCTCTGCTAGTTACTATGCTTTGTATCTGCATTTCTTCTATTTCCAGTGTGGTAATGTTTAACAAAGCATCTGTTGCTGCAAGTGTCTGAGGTGAAATGTCTCCCCCTGCTGAAGAGTAAATTTAATGACATGTCAAGTTTACGTAAGCGTAATACTATAAATATACTACATTTAAAGTGCCTGTTGTGCTGTCTGAAAGTCTGAGGCAGAAAAGAGGAAGGCAACCAATGTGATTACTTGGAGTTCAGATGAGGTTATCCCTTATGAAATTACTATGCCCTGTTTTTAATGACCACCCAATCGTAAGCGTTCAATGTGAAATACTCATTCATTGCCAAAATTGTCGGTAACTGTGACGGGGCGAATGTTGGCTGTCACGGTAGCAATACGCTACCTATATCAGTGACAGTGAGAGCCATTATCCACAAATGGCGAAGACATGGAACAGTGGTGAACCTTCCCAGGAGTGGCCGGCCGCCCAAAATTACCCCAAGAGCGCAGCGACGACTCATCCAAGAGGTCACAACAACGTCCAAAGAACTGCAGGCCTCACTTGCCTCAGTTAAGGTCAGCGTTCATGCCTTCACCATCAGGAAAAGATTGTTGATCCAAGGAGAAAACCACTGCTGAGCAAAAAGAACATCAAAGCTCGTCTCAATTTCTCCAGAACACATCTTGATGATCCCCAAGATTTTTGGGACAACATTCTGTGGACCAATGAGACAAAAGTGGAACTCTTTGGAAGGTGTGTGTCCAAGTATATCTGGCGTAGAAGGAACACTGCATTTCATAAAAAGAACATTATACCAACAGTAAAATATGGTGGTGGTAGTGTGATGGTCTGGTTTTGCTGTTTCAGGACCTGGAAGACTTGCCGTGATAAAAGGAACTATGAATCCTGCTGTCTACCAAGAGATCCTGAAGGAGAATGTCCGACCATCTGTTTGTGTACTCAAGCTGAAACAAACTTGGGTTCTGCAGCAGGACAATGATCCTAAACACACCAGCAAGTCCACCACCGAATGGCTGAAGAAAAACAAAATTAAGACTTTGGAGTGGCCTAGCCAAAGTCCTGACCTGAATCCTATTGATGTTGTATGACCTTAAAAAGGCCGTTCGTGCTTGAAAACCTTCTAATGTAACTGAATTAGGACAATTCTGCAAAGATGAGTGGGCCAAAATTCCTCCAGGACGCTGTAAAAGCCTCATTGCACGTTATCGCAAACGCTTGGTTGCAGTTGTTGCTGCTAAGGGTGGCCCAACCAGTTATTAGGTTTAGGGGGCAATCACTTTTTCACACAGTGCCATGATGGTTTGGATTTTTTTTCACCTTTTAATAACAAACACCTTCATTTACAAATTGCATTTTGTGTTTACTTGTGTTGTCCTTGACTATTGTTGGGATGTCACTGTAATTTCCATGGATGAAATAAACTTGACACACCATTAAGGGTGTACCTTTCAGAAGGTGGAGATACTTCACTTCAGCAACAGCCTGGATATAGACTTAATGCTGATTCAAAGCATAGCAATTAGCAGAGGATGGTTTCGATCCATCGACCTCTGGGTTATGGGCCCAGCACGCTTCCGCTGCGCCACTCTGCTCTGTTCTGCCAATATGTAAATGCATCATGGGAAGTCCCCCTCCTAAGCCAGGGATTGTGGGTTCAAGTCCCATCTGAGGTGAATTTCAGCAGTGGAAGCGTGTTAGGCCCATAACCCAGAGGTTGATGGATCACAACCATCCTCTGCAAGCTCCTTTTTGCTGCTGACACAATGGTAGACACTTTAAAAGGGTGATGCATCAAGACATTATGACCCTCAACCTGATTTCCATGGTGAGATGAATATGAAAAAAACGGCTGGAAAAGTTGTTGACAGTGCCATGAAAAGTAATGTTCTTGAGGGAAATCATCTTCAGGCAGTTTACTGTCCATTTTGACAAAACAACATCCACTACCCTGTCAGGACCCTGTAGTAATGCTGATTTTCCAGTGATGTGATAGGTAAGTGGTTTGGGCTGTATACAGGTTTTGATCATATCCATCGGTTGCATGGATCGGGACTTTAATACCCCGGTTCCACCGCCTGATCGCTGTCTTGTCTTTGTCATTCGACAACTATTTTGGGCTCATTTGCTACTCATTAGTGTGCTCACTTCAGTTTCATTTCAGTTATGTATTGAAGCACATCCTAAGAGCTAAAGGCCCTCATTTATCAACCTAACGTAGAAACCAGCCCAGATATGAGCGCAGAAATCCTCTTACTACAGGCTTCACGTGAGATTCATGAAACGCTCGTATCACACCAATCAGAGCGTAAGAATGATCGTACATCGATAAATGCAGCGGCTGGAAACAATCGTAATTTAAATATCACGCCCCAATATGTTCTCGGTTTTGAGGCCTCGCCTCTACTATTTACGACATGGCCAGACGTAATCCGGCTAAGATTTTCAGAGGTGGAGATTGAAATTGTTATTATTTAATCTGCTATAGATAGAGGGTATAGAAAGAAGGAGAAATGGAAGAAAAGAAAGACAAACCATGTAAATGTGTGTAGGTATGTAGGTATGCATCTGTGTCTATGATGTGTAAATAAGTGAAGCATAAGATTTTGTATTTACTAAAAGATAAAAGTAGAGAAAGAGGGTAGGACCTGATAAGTTGTTTATGAACTTCTTCCTACTCCTTTTTGAACATGGGAATTTTTTTGTTTGAATGACTCAATTTTGGAAGATTGTGCTGAGAAGTAGATGGCCTTATTTTGCCGGAGTCATGACAGTACCTCCCCTCTGACGAATGCCATCGGGCGGACAGCCAGGAGCACCAAGATGGAGCCTATAGAAGTCCTGGAGTAGGTCCGCGTCTAGGATCTGACGCCAAGGTATCCAGCACCTCTCCTCAGGACCGTCACCCTCCCAGTCCACGAGGTACTGGAAGCCCCGCCTATGACGTCTAGAGTCCATGATGCGGAGAACTGTGTAGACCATGAAATGGTAAAATTACGTGTTTTGCAAAACACGTTGTTTTCTTCTCTAAGAAATTTCTTAATTTCGCAAGACCTTGTCACACTGTTACTGCATTAAATCTGTGAAAACTGTCTTCCCACTTGGTTATTCTCTGCAGGGAATAACTAAATCTCACCAAATTCTAAACCTTGACTCAGTTGCACAGCTGTCTTTATTTTGTTTCAACAAAGTCTCACTCTCCAAAACAATTCCTCTCCTGCTGTAAAGAAACTTTGAAAACCTTCTCTATTCTCTATTCTGTCAGAGCTTAACTGTATCTAACCCCACCTGTATTATGCTTTTGGGTCGTCCGTCCATCTCTACATACGCAATTCCCATTCTTGTGAACGTGATAACACAGGAGGAAGGAAGGAATTTCTTCAAATTTGCCAAAACCTTTCACTTGAACTCGCAGATCAATTGATGAGATTTTGGAGGTCAAAGTTTTAAGGTGACTGTATCCTCATGTCTGTCCATCTGATTCTTGTGAATGCAATATCTCTGAACTCCTAGAGGGAATCACTTTAAATATGGCATACACAACCACTTAGAGTCATGGCTGAACTGATTTAGATTTTGCATTTTCAGAAGAGCACCTTGTTTTTTTTTAGCTGGGAAAAGGCTTCCACTCATAACAAGGTAAACAAATTGCACTTTATTGCCCTTATTAAACATTTAGGCAATTTTAGCAGTACAATACACACTTAAAAATACAAACAGACACTCTCTCAAGGAGAGGTTAAATGTCCCATGACATTAAAATGTCACTTCATGAGGTCTTTTATATGAGTTCCCCCAGCCTGCCTATTGTCCCTCGGTGGTTAGAAATGGCGTTACATGTAAACCAAGCCCTGGGTATCCTGCTCTGCCTTTGACAAAATGAAAGCTCAAATAGACTAATCTGGAGTCTTCCCCTTATGATGTCATGAGGAGCAAGGTTACTTCTCCATTCTCTGCTTTGCCTGCCCAGAGAGTTTTGTGCGCGCATGAGAAAGAGAGAGACATCGTGTCTTGCAAACAAGTAAAGCATGGCAGTTGGTCAAGGCTTCCCCCTCTCCTCCTCAATAGAATTTAAAGCTACAGAAATGGCACATCCTAAGAAAAGGTCATTGTGGTACTGGCTCTAGTGTCTGTAACTCTGTGCCAAGGCTGAATTTTTGGAAAGAGGCTTTAGATACAGTATTAGGGGTCCAGTAAGGTCTATATAATAGAGACTTCAGATACAGTATTAGGGACCACTAAGGTCTATATAAAGAGACTTCAGATACAGTATTAGGGGACCACTAAGGT
>CM057259.1:2678708-2686208 GCA_029931835.1 Etheostoma nigrum
AACAGCTCATGTTACAGTATGTCAGCAGGTAACTTCATGTATCAGCTGATGTAAAGAGCTTATGTTACAGTATGATGTCAGCAGGTAACGTCCTGTGTCAGGTGATGTAAACAGCTCATGTTACAGTATGATGTCAGCAGGTAACTTCATGTATCAGCTGATGTAAACAGCTCATGTTACAGTATGATGTCAGCAGGTAACTTCCTGTATCAGCTGATGTAAATAGCTCATGTTACTGTATGATGTCAGCAGGTAACGTCATGTATCAGCTGATGTAAACAGCTCATGTTACAGTATGATGTCAGCATGTAACTTCATGTATCAGCTGATGTAAACAGCTCATGTTACAGTATGATGTAATCGGGTAACTTCATGTATCAGCTGATGTAAACAGCTCATGTTACAGTATGTCAGCAGGTAACTTCATGTATCAGCTGATGTAAACAGCTCATGTTACAGTATGATGTCAGCAGGTAACTTCCTGTATCAGCTGATGTAAAAAGCCTATGTTACAGTATGATGTCAGCATGTAACTTCCTGTATCAGCTGATGTAAATAGCTCATGTTACAGTATGATGTCAGCAGGTAACTTCCTGTAAGCTGATGTAAATAGTTCATGTTACAGTATGATGTCAGCAGGTAACTTCCTGTATCAGCTGATGTAAATATCTCATGTTACAGTATGATGTCAGCAGGTAACTTCCTGTATCAGCTGATGTAAATAGCTCATGTTACAGTATGATGTCAGCATGTAACTTCATGTATCAGCTGATGTAAACAGCTTATGTTACAGTATGATGTCAGCAGGTAACTTCATGTATCAGCTGATGTAAATAGCTCATGTTACATTTTGATGTCAGCATGTAACTTCCTGTATCAGCTGATGTAAATAGCTCATGTTACTGTATGATGTCAGCAGGTAACGTCATGTATCAGCTGGTAAACAGCTCATGTTACAGTATGATGTCAGCAGGTAACGTCATGTATCAGCTGATGTAAACAGCTCATGTAACAGTATGATGTCAGCATGTAACTTCATGTATCAGCTGATGTAAACAGCTCATGTTACAGTATGATGTCAGCAGGTAACGTCATGTATCAGCTGATGTAAATAGCTCATGTTACAGTATGATGTCAGCAGGTAACGTCATGTATCAGCTGATGTAAACAGCTCATGTTACAGTATGATGTCAGCAGGTAACTTCCTGTATCAGCTGATGTAAACAGCTCATGTAACAGTATGATGTCAGCATGTAACTTCATGTATCAGCTGATGTAAACAGCTCATGTTACAGTATGATGTCAGCAGGTAACGTCATGTATCAGCTGATGTAAATAGCTCATGTTACAGTATGATGTCGGCAGGTAACGTCATGTATCAGCTGGTAAACAGCTCATGTTACAGTATGATGTCAGCAGGTAACGTCATGTATCAGCTGATGTAAACAGCTCATGTAACAGTATGATGTCAGCATGTAACTTCATGTATCAGCTGATGTAAACAGCTCATGTTACAGTATGATGTCAGCATGTAACTTCATGTATCAGCTGATGTAAACAGCTCATGTTACAGTATGATGTCAGCAGGTAACGTCATGTATCAGCTGATGTAAATAGCTCATGTTACAGTATGATGTCAGCAGGTAACGTCATGTATCAGCTGATGTAAACAGCTCATGTTACAGTATGATGTCAGCAGGTAACTTCCTGTATCAGCTGATGTAAACAGCTCATGTAACAGTATGATGTCAGCATGTAACTTCATGTATCAGCTGATGTAAACAGCTCATGTTACAGTATGATGTCAGCAGGTAACGTCATGTATCAGCTGATGTAAATAGCTCATGTTACAGTATGATGTCAGCAGGTAACGTCATGTATCAGCTGATGTAAACAGCTCATGTTACAGTATGATGTCAGCAGGTAACTTCCTGTATCAGCTGAGGAAAACAGCTCATGTTACAGTATGATGTCAGCCGGTAACTTCATGTATCAGCTGATGTAAACAGCTCATGTTACAGTATGATGTCAGCATGTAACTTCCTGTATCAGCTGATGTAAATAGCTCATGTTACAGTATGATGTCAGCAGGTAACTTCCTGTAAGCTGATGTAAATAGTTCATGTTACAGTATGATGTCAGCAGGTAACTTCCTGTATCAGCTGATGTAAACAGCTCATGTAACAGTATGATGTCAGCATGTAACTTCATGTATCAGCTGATGTAAACAGCTCATGTTACAGTATGATGTCAGCAGGTAACGTCATGTATCAGCTGATGTAAATAGCTCATGTTACAGTATGATGTAATCGGGTAACTTCATGTATCAGCTGATGTAAACAGCTCATGTTACAGTATGTCAGCAGGTAACTTCATGTATCAGCTGATGTAAAGAGCTTATGTTACAGTATGATGTCAGCAGGTAACGTCCTGTGTCAGGTGATGTAAACAGCTCATGTTACAGTATGATGTCAGCAGGTAACTTCATGTATCAGCTGATGTAAACAGCTCATGTTACAGTATGATGTCAGCAGGTAACTTCATGTATCAGCTGATGTAAACAGCTCATGTTACTGTATGATGTCAGCAGGTAACGTCATGTATCAGCTGATGTAAACAGCTCATGTTACAGTATGATGTCAGCATGTAACTTCATGTATCAGCTGATGTAAACAGCTCATGTTACAGTATGATGTAATCGGGTAACTTCATGTATCAGCTGATGTAAACAGCTCATGTTACAGTATGTCAGCAGGTAACTTCATGTATCAGCTGATGTAAAGAGCTTATGTTACAGTATGATGTCAGCAGGTAACGTCCTGTGTCAGGTGATGTAAACAGCTCATGTTACAGTATGATGTCAGCAGGTAACTTCATGTATCAGCTGATGTAAACAGCTCATGTTACAGTATGATGTCAGCAGGTAACTTCCTGTATCAGCTGATGTAAATAGCTCATGTTACTGTATGATGTCAACAGGTAACGTCATGTATCAGCTGATGTAAACAGCTCATGTTACAGTATGATGTCAGCATGTAACTTCATGTATCAGCTGATGTAAACAGCTCATGTTACAGTATGATGTAATCGGGTAACTTCATGTATCAGCTGATGTAAACAGCTCATGTTACAGTATGTCAGCAGGTAACTTCATGTATCAGCTGATGTAAACAGCTCATGTTACAGTATGATGTCAGCAGGTAACTTCCTGTATCAGCTGATGTAAAAAGCCTATGTTACAGTATGATGTCAGCATGTAACTTCCTGTATCAGCTGATGTAAATAGCTCATGTTACAGTATGATGTCAGCAGGTAACTTCCTGTAAGCTGATGTAAATAGTTCATGTTACAGTATGATGTCAGCAGGTAACTTCCTGTATCAGCTGATGTAAATATCTCATGTTACAGTATGATGTCAGCAGGTAACTTCCTGTATCAGCTGATGTAAATAGCTCATGTTACAGTATGATGTCAGCATGTAACTTCATGTATCAGCTGATGTAAACAGCTTATGTTACAGTATGATGTCAGCAGGTAACTTCATGTATCAGCTGATGTAAATAGCTCATGTTACATTTTGATGTCAGCATGTAACTTCCTGTATCAGCTGATGTAAATAGCTCATGTTACTGTATGATGTCAGCAGGTAACGTCATGTATCAGCTGGTAAACAGCTCATGTTACAGTATGATGTCAGCAGGTAACGTCATGTATCAGCTGATGTAAACAGCTCATGTAACAGTATGATGTCAGCATGTAACTTCATGTATCAGCTGATGTAAACAGCTCATGTTACAGTATGATGTCAGCAGGTAACGTCATGTATCAGCTGATGTAAATAGCTCATGTTACAGTATGATGTCAGCAGGTAACGTCATGTATCAGCTGATGTAAACAGCTCATGTTACAGTATGATGTCAGCAGGTAACTTCCTGTATCAGCTGATGTAAACAGCTCATGTAACAGTATGATGTCAGCATGTAACTTCATGTATCAGCTGATGTAAACAGCTCATGTTACAGTATGATGTCAGCAGGTAACGTCATGTATCAGCTGATGTAAATAGCTCATGTTACAGTATGATGTCAGCAGGTAACGTCATGTATCAGCTGGTAAACAGCTCATGTTACAGTATGATGTCAGCAGGTAACGTCATGTATCAGCTGATGTAAACAGCTCATGTAACAGTATGATGTCAGCATGTAACTTCATGTATCAGCTGATGTAAACAGCTCATGTTACAGTATGATGTCAGCATGTAACTTCATGTATCAGCTGATGTAAACAGCTCATGTTACAGTATGATGTCAGCAGGTAACGTCATGTATCAGCTGATGTAAATAGCTCATGTTACAGTATGATGTCAGCAGGTAACGTCATGTATCAGCTGATGTAAACAGCTCATGTTACAGTATGATGTCAGCAAGTAACTTCCTGTATCAGCTGATGTAAACAGCTCATGTAACAGTATGATGTCAGCATGTAACTTCATGTATCAGCTGATGTAAACAGCTCATGTTACAGTATGATGTCAGCAGGTAACGTCATGTATCAGCTGATGTAAATAGCTCATGTTACAGTATGATGTCAGCAGGTAACGTCATGTATCAGCTGATGTAAACAGCTCATGTTACAGTATGATGTCAGCAGGTAACTTCCTGTATCAGCTGATGAAAACAGCTCATGTTACAGTATGATGTCAGCCGGTAACTTCATGTATCAGCTGATGTAAACAGCTCATGTTACAGTATGATGTCAGCATGTAACTTCCTGTATCAGCTGATGTAAATAGCTCATGTTACAGTATGATGTCGGCAGGTAACTTCCTGTAAGCTGATGTAAATAGTTCATGTTACAGTATGATGTCAGCAGGTAACTTCCTGTATCAGCTGATGTAAACAGCTCATGTAACAGTATGATGTCAGCATGTAACTTCATGTATCAGCTGATGTAAACAGCTCATGTTACAGTATGATGTCAGCAGGTAACGTCATGTATCAGCTGATGTAAATAGCTCATGTTACAGTATGATGTCAGCAGGTAACGTCATGTATCAGCTGATGTAAACAGCTCATGTTACAGTATGATGTCAGCAGGTAACTTCCTGTATCAGCTGATGAAAACAGCTCATGTTACAGTATGATGTCAGCCGGTAACTTCATGTATCAGCTGATGTAAACAGCTCATGTTACAGTATGATGTCAGCAGGTAACTTCATGTATCAGCGGATGCAAATAGCTCATGTTACAGTATGATGTCAGCATGTAACTTCCTGTATCAGCTGATGTAAATAGCTCATGTTACTGTATGATGTCAGCAGGTAACGTCATGTATCAGCTGATGTAAATAGCTCATGTTACAGTATGATGTCAGCAGGTAACGTCATGTATCAGCTGATGTAAACAGCTCATGTTACAGTATGATGTCAGCATGTAACTTCATGTATCAGCTGATGTAAACAGCTCATGTTACAGTATGATGTCAGCATGTAACTTCATGTATCAGCTGATGTAAACAGCTCATGTTACAGTATGATGTCAGCAGGTAACGTCATGTATCAGCTGATGTAAATAGCTCATGTTACAGTATGATGTCAGCAGGTAACGTCATGTATCAGCTGATGTAAACAGCTCATGTAACAGTATGATGTCAGCATGTAACTTCATGTATCAGCTGATGTAAACAGCTCATGTTACAGTATGATGTCAGCATGTAACTTCATGTATCAGCTGATGTAAACAGCTCATGTTACAGTATGATGTCAGCAGGTAACGTCATGTATCAGCTGATATAAATAGCTCATGTTACAGTATGATGTCAGCATGTAATGTCATGTATCAGCTGATGTAAACAGCTCATGTTACAGTATGATGTCAGCAGGTAACTTCCTGTATCAGCTGATGTAAACAGCTCATGTAACAGTATGATGTCAGCATGTAACTTCATGTATCAGCTGATGTAAACAGCTCATGTTACAGTATGATGTCAGCAGGTAACGTCATGTATCAGCTGATGTAAATAGCTCATGTTACAGTATGATGTCAGCAGGTAACGTCATGTATCAGCTGATGTAAACAGCTCATGTTACAGTATGATGTCAGCAGGTAACTTCCTGTATCAGCTGATGAAAACAGCTCATGTTACAGTATGATGTCAGCCGGTAACTTCATGTATCAGCTGATGTAAACAGCTCATGTTACAGTATGATGTCAGCATGTAACTTCCTGTATCAGCTGATGTAAATAGCTCATGTTACAGTATGATGTCGGCAGGTAACTTCCTGTAAGCTGATGTAAATAGTTCATGTTACAGTATGATGTCAGCAGGTAACTTCCTGTATCAGCTGATGTAAACAGCTCATGTAACAGTATGATGTCAGCATGTAACTTCATGTATCAGCTGATGTAAACAGCTCATGTTACAGTATGATGTCAGCAGGTAACGTCATGTATCAGCTGATGTAAATAGCTCATGTTACAGTATGATGTCAGCAGGTAACGTCATGTATCAGCTGATGTAAACAGCTCATGTTACAGTATGATGTCAGCAGGTAACTTCCTGTATCAGCTGATGAAAACAGCTCATGTTACAGAATGATGTCAGCCGGTAACTTCATGTATCAGCTGATGTAAACAGCTCATGTTACAGTATGATGTCAGCAGGTAACTTCATGTATCAGCGGATGCAAATAGCTCATGTTACAGTATGATGTCAGCATGTAACTTCCTGTATCAGCTGATGTAAATAGCTCATGTTACTGTATGATGTCAGCAGGTAACGTCATGTATCAGCTGATGTAAATAGCTCATGTTACAGTATGATGTCAGCAGGTAACGTCATGTATCAGCTGATGTAAACAGCTCATGTTACAGTATGATGTCAGCATGTAACTTCATGTATCAGCTGATGTAAACAGCTCATGTTACAGTATGATGTCAGCATGTAACTTCATGTATCAGCTGATGTAAACAGCTCATGTTACAGTATGATGTCAGCAGGTAACGTCATGTATCAGCTGATGTAAATAGCTCATGTTACAGTATGATGTCAGCCGGTAACGTCATGTATCAGCTGATGTAAACAGCTCATGTTACAGTATGATGTCAGCAGGTAACTTCCTGTATCAGCTGATGAAAACAGCTCATGTTACAGTATGATGTCAGCCGGTAACTTCATGTATCAGCTGATGTAAATAGCTATTGTTACAGTATGATGTCAGCAGGTAACGTCATGTATCAGCTGATGTAAATAGCTCATGTTACAGTATGATGTCAGCATGTAATGTCATGTATCAGCTGATGTAAACAGCTCATGTTACAGTATGATGTCAGCAGGTAACTTCCTGTATCAGCTGATGTAAACAGCTCATGTTACAGTATGATGTAATCGGGTAACTTCATGTATCAGCTGATGTAAACAGCTCATGTTACAGTATGATGTCAGCATGTAACTTCATGTATCAGCTGATGTAAACAGCTCATGTTACAGTATGATGTCAGC
>CM057259.1:2694708-2704708 GCA_029931835.1 Etheostoma nigrum
GCACCTGAACGCACCGGAAGGCCCCCTGAACGCACCTGAACGCACCTGAACGCACCTGAACGCACCCCTGAACGCACCTGAACGCACCTGAACACACCAGAACACACCCCTGAACGTACCTGAACACACCAGAACACACCCCTGAACGTACCTGGACGCAGCACGCAAACGGCTCCTAATGTTGTTTACTGCAGTACTTCCACTACCTGCAGTTCACACTACAGTTACTCTACAACGCACCTGAACGCACCTGAACACACACCTGAACGCACCGGAACGCACCTGAACGCAACCTGAACGCACCTGAACACACCTGAACGCAACCTGAACGCACCCCTGAACGCACCTGAATGCAACCTGAACGCACCCCTGAACGCACCTGAATGCAACCTGAACGCACCGGAACGCACCTGAACGCACCCCTGAACGCACCTGAATGCAACCTGAACGCACCTGAACGCCCCCTGAACGCACCTGAACGCACCTGAACGCAGCACTGAAACGGCTCCTACTGCTGTTTACTGCAGTACTTCCACTACCTGCAGTTCACACCACAGTTACTCTACAAGATATTCTTCTACATACACAACACACAGGCTTTACTAAAGTACTAAAGTACTTCCCTCCGTTGGAAATGAAATTCAATTAATTGTACAGCACTACTAATTACTACTACTACTAATTAACACTAATTACCACTAATTAGTACTAATTAGTACTTATAAGTACTATGTCAAAGCTCAAATTGTATGAACTGACTGGTCGATTGGAAAGTTTTTTCATTCCAGCCGGACCAACCAGACAGGTTTGTGTGTGTGTGTGTGTGTGTGTGTGTGTGTCTGTGTGTGTCTGTGTGTGTGTGTAAATATACAGTGATGCAGGTACAAACAGCTCTAACTCTTGTTTATCACTGACACAAAAACACACACACACAGACAGAAAGACACGCACACACACACACACACACACGCACACATACACACACACGCACACACATACACGCACACACACAGAAAGACACACACACACCCACATACACATACATACACACACACACCCACACACACACACACACACACACACACACACAGACACACACACAGAAAGACACACACACACCCACACACACATACACACACGCACACACACACACACACATTGCTGGTACGTCTAAAAACAAATCCTCGCCTGAACATCCAGAAGTTTCTCTTCTCTGATCTGATGTTACACAACATACAAAATACCGTGTGTGTCCAACACCTCGTCCCCAGCGTTGTGTTTCCTCCCGAGCGTTGTGTTTCCTTCTCGTCCCGAGCGTTGTGTTTCCTCCTCGTCCCGAGCGTTGTGTTTCCTTCTCGTCCCGAGCGTTGTGTTTCCTCCTCGTCCCGAGCGTTGTGTTTCCTCCTCGTCCCCAGCGTTGTGTTTCCTCCTCGTCCCGAGCGTTGTGTTTCCTCCTCGTCCCCAGCGTTGTGTTTCCTCCTCGTCCCGAGCGTTGTGTTTCCTCCTCGTCCCGAGCGTTGTGTTTCCTCCTCGTCCCGAGCGTTGTGTTTCCTCCCGAGCGTTGTGTTTCCTCCTCGTCCCGAGCGTTGTGTTTCCTCCTCGTCCCGAGCGTTGTGTTTCCTCCTCGTCCCGAGCGTTGTGTTTCCTCCTCCTCCCGAGCGTTGTGTTTCTTCCTCGTCCCGAGCGTTGTGTTTCTCCTCGCCCGAGCGTTGTGTTTCCTCCTCCTCCCGAGCGTTGTGTTTCCTCCTCGTCCCGAGCGTTGTGTTTCTTCCTCATCCCGAGCGTTGTGTTTCCTCCTCGTCCCGAGCGTTGTGTTTCCTCCTCCTCCCGAGCGTTGTGTTTCCTCCTCGCCCCGAGCGTTGTGTTTCCTCCTCGTCCCGAGCGTTGTGTTTCCTCCTCGTCCCGAGCGTTGTGTTTCTCCTCGTCCCGAGCGTTGTGTTTCCTCCTCGTCCCGAGCGTTGTGTTTCCTCCCGAGCGTTGTGTTTCCTCCTCGTCCCGAGCGTTGTGTTTCCTCCTCGTCCCGAGCGTTGTGTTTCTCCTCGTCCCGAGCGTTGTGTTTCCTCCTCGCCCCGAGCGTTGTGTTTCCTCCTCGTCCCGAGCGTTGTGTTCTCCTCCCGAGCGTTGTGTTTCCTCCTCGTCCCGAGCGTTGTGTTTCTCCTCGTCCCGAGCGTTGTGTTTCCTCCTCGTCCCGAGCGTTGTGTTTCCTCCTCGTCCCGAGCGTTGTGTTTCCTCCTCGTCCCGAGCGTTGTGTTTCCTCCTCGTCCCCAGCGTTGTGTTTCCTCCTCCTCCCGAGCGTTGTGTTTCCTCCTCGTCCCCAGCGTTGTGTTTCCTCCTCGTCCCGAGCGTTGTGTTTCCTCCTCGTCCCGAGCGTTGTGTTTCTCCTCGTCCCGAGCGTTGTGTTTCCTCCTCGTCCCGAGCGTTGTGTTTCCTCCTCGTCCCGAGCGTTGTGTTTCCTCCTCCTCCCGAGCGTTGTGTTTCCTCCTCGTCCCGAGCGTTGTGTTTCCTCCTCGTCCCGAGCGTTGTGTTTCTTCCTCGTCCCGAGCGTTGTGTTTCTCCTCGTCCCGAGCGTTGTGTTTCTCCTCGTCCCGAGCGTTGTGTTTCTCCTCGTCCCGAGCGTTGTGTTTCCTCCTCGTCCCGAGCGTTGTGTTTCTCCTCGTCCCGAGCGTTGTGTTTCCTCCTCGCCCCGAGCGTTGTGTTTCCTCCTCGTCCCGAGCGTTGTGTTCTCCTCGCCCGAGCGTTGTGTTTCCTCCTCGTCCCGAGCGTTGTGTTTCCTCCTCGTCCCGAGCGTTGTGTTTCCTCCTCGTCCCGAGCGTTGTGTTTCTCCTCGTCCCGAGCGTTGTGTTTCCTCCTCGTCCCCAGCGTTGTGTTTCCTCCTCGTCCCGAGCGTTGTGTTTCCTCCTCGTCCCGAGCGTTGTGTTTCTCCTCGTCCCGAGCGTTGTGTTTCCTCCTCGTCCCGAGCGTTGTGTTTCCTCCTCGTCCCGAGCGTTGTGTTTCCTCCTCGTCCCGAGCGTTGTGTTTCCTCCTCGTCCCGAGCGTTGTGTTTCCTCCTCGTCCCGAGCGTTGTGTTTCAGGATAACACGCCACTTTCTTAAGAAAGACTTTGATTGTTTATGTGAAGTCATGATGTCACATTGATGCCAATATGAACGCATCCATGAATCCATGAACAATTAAGGAAGTGTCTGGACATTAATATAATAATAATAATAATAATAATAATAATAATAATAATAATAATAATAATAATAATAATAAATAAATGTGTGAGAGTTTGACCTGGGGGGGGGGGTTAAAGTGATTTAACATGTAAACAAGGGTGGAGGACCGGGAACACACTTCTTCTTCTTTATTACACAAGAACGTCACAGTAAACAGGGTCAGATAAACAATAGATGTCCTTAGAAAGGTTCCAGGAAATGAACACACACACACACACACATACACACACACACACACACACACACACACACACTCACACACACTACACACACACACACACACACACACACACACACACTCACACATACACACACACACACACACACACACACACACACTCACACACACTCACACACACACACACACACACACACACACACACACACACACACACACACACACACACACACTCACACACACACACACACACACACACATGTGCACACATAAACACAGAGAAAGACACACACACACACTTCAGTTCCTGTGGAAACTCAAGGAAAGAATGCATCTCAATGTCACCTTCAGTGACATGTTTCTCTCTCTCTCTCTCTCTCTCTCTCTGTCTCTCTCTCTCTCTCTCTCTGTCTCTCTCTCTCTCTCTCTCTCTCTGCTCTCTCTCTCTCTCTCTGTCTTCTCTCTCTCTCTCTCTCTCTCTGTCTCTGGTCTAAAATAGCTGCAGAATGGCGGGAGATGTTGATAACATCAGCCCGGGTGGTATGAAAACAAAACTGGACGATAACTTTAACACAGAAAGACAGAGAGAGAGAGAGACAGAGACAGAGAGAGAGAGAGAGACCCGTCTGCATTTCCTGCAAAAGTGTTGAAAATGCGTAAAAAAGCGCCAAAAAGTAAATAAGAACGCTGAAAAATGCCTTCATCTGAGAGAAGTTCTGAGTTTCTCCTTCAGCTGCATCTCTTTCTTCCATTTTTGTTTTTAATTGCGGCTAACGAGCTGCCCTGTTATGTCATGGATGTGGTCCTGAGAGCGTACCTGACAGCGGCTCTCTGGGTTTGGGCTCCTCCACCTCCTCCTCCTGGACCAGCTGGTCCTCGGGGCCCAGGGACGAGCGGTCGTTCAGGGACTCCCTCTTCAGCTTCCCCAGGCCCACCATCTTCATGAAGGACAGGCGCCGGCTGGTGGTGTCGCCCTCGCTCTCCGAACAGTTCAGCTCGCCGTTGATGAGACCCTCCTTGCGGGAGCCGAGGGTGTCGCGGTATTTCCCGGCAAACCTTGGGGGGACATGAAGAACTACATGGTGAACAAGTCCTACTTCCTCTTGGAAACCTCTCCTTATCTCGGATTGCCTTGAAACTCCCTCCACCCTTACTTTGTCTAGTCTTTCCTCATCCGTCTTTACTTTAACTCCCATGCTCCCTTGGTCCCCCTTTGCCTTGACAGATCTGATCCCTTTCCCTGTTTACCTCAAAACACTCTCATTATAGCTCTAGCTCAATAAATCACCCTGGCCCCTTCATATCCAGACCAACTCCCATCATCCTTCTTCACCTTATCCGGTTCCCCTGATCCCGAACTCCCAATGAACCTATAACCTGGACCAACTCCCATCATCCTTCTTCACCTTATTAGGTTCCCCTGATCCCGAACTCCCAATGAACCTATAACCTGGACCAACTCCCATCATCCTTCTTCACCTTATTAGGTTCCCCTGGTCCCAAAACCCCCAATGAACCTATAACCTGGACCAACTCCCATCATCCTTCTTCACCTTATTAGGTTCCCCTGGTCCCAAAACCCCAATGAACCTATAACCTGGACCAACTCCCATCATCCTTCTTCACCTTATTAGGTTCCCCTGGTCCCAAAACCCCCAATGAACCTAGAACCTGGACCAACTCCCATCATCCTTCTTCACCTTATTAGGTTCCCCTGGTCCCAAAACCCCCAATGAACCTATAACCTGGACCAACTCCCATCATCCTTCTTCACCTTATTAGGTTCCCCTGGTCCCAAAACCCCAATGAACCTATAACCTGGACCAACTCCCATCATCCTTCTTCACCTTATCAGATTCCCCTGATCCCAGAACCCCCAATGTCCCTTAATTTCTTGACCAACCCCCATCATCCTTCTTTACTTTTGAGGTTCTCCTGATCCCAAACACCAATTAAACAAGAACCTGGACCAACTCCCATCATCCTTCTTCACCTTACCAGATCCCCTGATCCCAAACCCCCAATGAACCTATAACCTGGACCAACTCCCATCATCCTTCTTCACCTTATTAGGTTCCCCTGGTCCCAAAACCCCAATGAACCTATAACCTGGACCAACTCCCATCATCCTTCTTCACCTTTTGAGGTTCCCCTGATCCCAAACCCCCAATAAACCTATAACCTGGACTAACTCCCATCATCCTTCTTCACCTTACCAGATCCCCTGATCCCAAACCCCCAATGAACCTAGAACCTGGACCAACTCCCATCATCCTTCTTCACCTTTTGAGGTTCCCCTGGTCCTAAACCCCCAATGAACCTAGAACCTGGACCAACTCCCATCATCCTTCTTCACCTTATTAGGTTCCCCTGGTCCCAAAACCCCAATGAACCTAGAACCTGGACCAACTCCCATCATCCTTCTTCACCTTTTGAGGTTCCCCTGGTCCTAAACCCCCAATGAACCTAGAACCTGGACCAACTCCCATCATCCTTCTTCACCTTATTAGGTTCCCCTGGTCCCAAAACCCCAATGAACCTAGAACCTGGACCAACTCCCATCATCCTTCTTCACCTTATTAGGTTCCCCTGATCCCAAACCCCCAATGAACCTAGAACCTGGACTAACTCCCATCATCCTTCTTCACCTGATTCTTCTTCTCTACTGTTTACCTCAGCAGACTTCCTTCAGAGCTCCTCCTCCCCCTCTTCTTCTTCTCTGCGGGTGAGGGCGTTCCCTGCAGCGACCCCTGGGGGGACGGGGGTCCACTTCCTTTGCTCCTCCCCGACAGTCTCAGGTTCTTCCCCAGCTTTCCCAGCGTCTTCAGCGGGGACATGAACTTGAAAGATCCCTTCCCCGAACCTCCACCTCCGCCTCCCTTCTTCCCCTCGTTGGCCTCGTTCTCGTCCTCCTCGTCCTCGAACGGGTTCCGGTCCCGCTGCACGTCGCCGTCCAGCAGCGAGCCGCCGGGCGACCACTGGTCGCCGTGGCCACCGTTGCCATGGATGCTGTCGTTGTCGAAGGGGTTGTGGTGGTTGGGCGTGATGTTGAGGCTCATCCTGCGCAGGATCCAAGCGTTCTCTAGGGTCGGCCCGCCCCCTTTCAGGCGCACCGGGAGGTTTTTGAGGATGGGCATGATAGGGCTGGGGGGGAGGGGCAGGGAGGGGGGAACCTGGGGGGGGGGGCAACAAAAAACTGTTAAACAAACAGATCAAAGAGATGATTATATATTATATATTTTATATATTATATATATTATCTATTATATTATATTATAATATATATATATATATCATATTATATATGACATTATAATTAATTTTAAAAATTATTAATTAATAAATTAATTTTAATAATAAATAATAATGATTATATTATCTATTATATTATATTATAATATAATATATTATATTATAATATAATATAATATATTATAATATAATATATTATATTATATTATAATATAATATATTATATTATAATATAATATAATATATTATAATATATTATATATATAATTATAATAATATATATTTATTATTATTATAATATAATATATTATATTATAATATATTATATTATATTATATTATATTATATTATATTATATTATATTATATTATATTATATTATATTATAGGATAACGCGGGTTAGACGTGATTGATGATGTTGTTATTAATGTATGAATGAGGAGCGGACCTTTAGAGCGATAAGGAAATAGCCCCCTACCCCCCCCCCCCCCCCCATGTCCTCGACCATAACTGCCCCGGCCATCGCTCAGGATGTGTTGCCATGGCGATCGTGCGTCACCACGGCGTCTTATCTGACAGGGAGTCATAAAGTGTCTCCGTCCCAGCGAGGGGGGGGGGGGTATCAACGGCCCCCGAACGTCTGAACACAACAGGTGTGTGATCACAGGTAACACATAGACACACACACACACACAGACACAGGTAACACAGGTAACACACACACACACACACACACAGACACACACACACAGATAGAGAGAAACACACACACACACACACACACACACAGACACACACACAGATAGAGAGAAACACACACACACACACACACACAGACACACACACACACACAGACACACACAGACACACACACACACACACACACACACACACACAGACACACAGATAGAGAGAAACACACACACACACACACACAGACACACACACACAGACACACACACACACACAGAAACACACACAGATAGAGAGAAACACACACACACACACACACACAGACACACACACACACACACAGACACACACACACACACACAAGTAACACACCCACACCCACACACACAGACACACACACAGACACACACAGACACACACACAGACACACAGACACACAGGTAACACACACACACACAGACACACACACACAGACACACACACAGACACACAGACACACAGGTAACACACACACACACAGACACACACACAGACACACAGGTAACACACACACACACACACACACACAGACACACAGGTAACACACACACACACACACAGACACATACACACACACACACACACACACACACACACACACACACACACACATATGCACGCACGCACGCACGAACACACACACACACACACACACACACACACACACACACACACACACACACACACACACACACAGACACACACACACACACACACGCACAGACACACATCTAAAAATGCTCCTTAACTAAAATACTTAGTGTAGAAAAATCTATGCTAGTTTTCTCAAAAGCTGAGGATTTAAGAGCAGAGCAGGGGGAATGAGAGGGGGAACGCCAGAGCAGGGGGAATGAGAGGGGGAACACCAGAGCAGGGGGAATGAGAGGGGGAACACCAGAGCAGGGGGAATGAGAGGGGGGAACACCAGAGCAGGGGGAATGAGAGGGGGGAACACCAGAGCAGGGGGAATGAGAGGGGGGAACACCAGAGCAGGGGGAATGAGAGGGGGAAACGCCAGAGCAGGGGGAATGAGAGGGGGAACACCAGAGCAGGGGGAATGAGAGGGGGGAATGAGAAAAGGGAATGAGAGGGGGGAATGAGAGGGGGGAATGAGAAAGGGGAATGAGAGGGGGGAATGAGAAAGGGGAATGAGAGGGGGAACGCCAGAGCAGGGGGAAAGAGAGGGGGAAATGAGAAAGGGGAATGAGAGGGGGGAATGAGAGGGGGGAATGAGAAAGGGGAATGAGAGGGGGGAATGAGAGGGGGGAATGAGAGCACTCACCCACCGAGTATAAAGTAATTAAACTTCAACAGCTCTCTAATTCAATACCAAACTTAACACCATGGCAACAGAGAGTGCTGGTTTCTGATTGGCTGCCAGTGAGTTACTCAATGACACCTGAAGGGACTGAAGGACTCACCTGTGTACACCTCAAACATGACCAAAGGCCAGGTTACCATAGCAACAGTTAGCCGTTAACTGGCCAGGATGTTGGAATTAAGGAAGCGTAGAGGACAGCACTCTGGAGGACTGTGTGTGTGTGTGTGTGTGTCTCTGTGTGTGTGTGTGTGTGTGTGTGTGTGTGTGTGTAGTGTGTGTGTCTCTGTGTGTGTGTGTGTCTCTGTGTGTGTGTGTGCTGTGTGTGTCTCTGTGTGTGTGTGTGTGTGTGTGTGTCTGTGTGTCTGTGTGTGCGTGTGTGTGTGTGTGTGTGTGTGTTAGTGTGTGTGTCTCTGTGTGTGTGTGTGTCTCTGTGTGTGTGTGTGCGTGTGTGTGTCTCTGTGTGTGTGTGTGTGTCTGTGTGTGTGTGTGTGTGTCTGTGTGTGTGTGTGTGTGTGTGTGTCTCTGTGTGTGTGTGTGTGTGTCTGTGTGTGCGTGTGTGTGTGTGTGTTAGTGTGTGTGTCTCTGTGTGTGTGTGTGTGTGTGTGTTAGTGTGTGTGTCTCTGTGTGTGTGTGTGTGTTAGTGTGTGTGTCTCTGTGTGTGTGTGTGTGTGTGTGCGTGTGTGTGTGTGTGTGTCTCTGTGTGTGCGTGTGTGTGTGTGTCTCTGTGTGTGTGTGTGTCTCTGTGTGTGTGTGTGTCTCGTGTGTGTGTGTGTGTGTGTGTGTGTGTGTGTGTGTGTGTGTGTGTGTGTGTGTGTGTGTGTGTGTGTGTGTGTGTGTGTGTGTGTCTGTGTCGTGTGTGTGTGTGTGTGTGTGCTCTGTGTGTGCGTGTGTGTGTGTGTCTCTGTGTGTGTGTGTGTGTGTGTGCGTGTGTGTCCTGCAGTGTCATAAAGGTTGAATCATTGAACGCGTTGCTAGGCGATGTTGATGATGTCATACGAAGCCTCGTCCAGCGTGTCACCAACGCCCCGCCAACAGGAAGCCGGCCCGCCCGCCTGGGTTCCCATGGCGATTACCCGTCAGGACATAAAGCGTCAAACATTAACCGCCCGCTGCAATGATTCATGGGAAATGTCTCAATGATTAAAGGCTGAAGAAGAAGAAGAGGGAGAAAGACACACACACACACACACACACACACACGTTGCTTCCAGAAATACCCAGCATCCCCGGCGGCGGGTTGAGGAAACTGGGCATCGCGGAAGCTGCCGGGCACAAACAATGGAGCGGAAAGGACGGACA
>CM057259.1:2748115-2903115 GCA_029931835.1 Etheostoma nigrum
GAAATAATATAAATATATAAAAAACTAAGGGTCTACACATACATAAGTCTTTCATATCCAACTTTTAAAACCTTTTTAAAATAAATTATTTATTGTTTTTTAAGGCAAATTACAACATTTTGATGGGGGACATGTTTTGTCCCTTATTTCAAGAATCAGTGATATACGAAAACTCACAAATTTTGGCGCCCACGTAAAGACAGGGGAGCTTTGTGAGTCTGTTCAGTGATTTGGTCCATACCTTTAAGGGGGCTCTATAGCGCCCCCTAATGTGTGGAAAGGCCTTAACTTGGACATAGTTACTCCGATCTTCACCAAATTTGATACACATATTGCTCTAACCATTGCGAACATATTTCCTATTTACCTTCATTAGCTCCGCCCAACCAGAAGGCGGCCATTTTGAATTTATGAATTGTCATGTGTTTCACATTCTTTCGAACTCCTCCTAGGCCGTGACTGCAATCTTCTTGAATCTTTGCAGGTAATATCTACTGACACTCGTGATGAAAAGTTATCCAAAGAAATTTGATAGTGCGAAAAATGTGCGAGTTATTGAGTACCAACTTCCTGTCCGGGTTCTTGAAAGAGGAAGTTGCATATCTGGCCAAGATTTATTCCGATTAACACCAAACATGACACAGTTGTTCCGCATAGTGGTGTGAGCATCCATGCCAAATTTCGAGTCAATAAGCCATTAGATGGCGCCGTTAGAATTTTTTTTATATATTTTTTTCATCCTGTAGGCGGCTATTGAAACAGGAAGTTGTGTTGTGTATCTGGCCAAGATTTATTCTGATTGCCACCAAATAAAAGACCATTGTTCCGCATAGCAACATGACCATCCATGCCAAATCTTGAGTGAATCGGACATTACATGGGGCTGTTAGAATTTTTTTTTTATTCATTACCCACATTGCAATATATCTAGCATTAATCCCATCTGCATGAAATGTTGGATTTTGAATAAAATGCTATACATTGTAACTGTATTTCTTTCACAACAAATGCCTATCTGAATGAATAGTTCGTTTATTAAATGGAGATAACAAGTGGGAGAGCCTGTAATGACACTGTTTGACTGCACTACAGTCTGTGACGTTCAGTCATGTGACTCAACTGGCAGCCACCCCCCCCCCCTCCCTGTGTGACTGTCAGTCATGTGACTCAGCTGGCAGCCACCCCCCCCCCCAACCCCCCCTGAAATCACTATGCTATAGCAACATGGCTGGAGCTTCATGAGGTATTAAATAGAGGTAGGACAAACACACACACACACACACACACAGTGTTATGAATTCCTCATGCTACAGAGACTGTTTAGTTAAAGTTACGTTAGTTACGGCTACGTTCATTACGTACGTTAATTACGTAAGTTACGCCAGAAATCGTTGCGACGCTTTGTGTTATTTTTATTACGGCAGTCGCCTGTACTGAAGTCAGAGACGATGTAAGTTGGTACTTATATCTAGCTATTGTAACAGCAGATTAAGCTATCCCTAAGTTGTTTCTGTCTTAAATGTTATGCTAATATTAACCGTTTTTAGCCTGTAATGTGAAGCAGTTAGCTTATCTGTGTTTTGCTAGCTTGCTAATTTTCCACTGCATACCATAGATGTTGCTAGCTAGTGTGTGACTCGTTTTTGGTGCTTTGCAGGATAGGATATTCATTTTATTTGCACATTGTGATAGACATTTTCTTTCAGTATTTTACGTTTGATTAGATTAATACTATGCTATTCTACTAGATAATAAGAGGCATATCAGCTGTGACGTTAATGTACCTTCTTTTTGGATTTATTTCTGAAACTTCATTCAATCAAACCCAACACACACACACACACACACACACACACACACACAGAGACTGACCGATATACACACACACATAGACAGACGCACACACACTTAACAAAAATGTGTGAAATAACTGAAAACATGTCTTATATTCTAGTTTCTTCAGAGTACCCCCCCCCCCCCCCTGGTGTTCTCTCAATGAGCTGCATGAGGTCACCTGAAATGGTCCCCCCCCCCCCACAGGTGGGCCTTGTCAGGGTTCATTAGTGGAGTTTCTTCCTTATTAATGGAGTTGGGACCATCAGTTGTGTTGTGCAGAAGTCAGGTTGATACACAGCCGACAGCCTATTGGACGACTGGTAGAATTCATATTATGGCAAGAACCAATCAGCTAAGGGAAGAGAAACGAGCGGCCATCTTTACTTTAAGAAATGAAGGGCAGTCGCTCCGGAAAAATGCGAAAACTCTAAATGTGTCCCCAAGTGCAGTCGCAGTTGGCTCAAAACTTTTTAGGCTGACATGTTTTCAGTTATTTCACCCTTTTTTTGTTAAGTAAATAATTCTGCATGTGTTCATCATAGTTTTGATGAGTTCAGTGATAATCTAAAATCTAAATGGTCATGAAAATAAAGGAAACTCATTGAATCTTTTGGCTTGTACTCTACACCCACACACACACACACACACACACAGACAGAAGCACACACACACACACAGAGAGACCTACTCTGATGAAGGAGAAAGTGGCTGTAACTACAGTGTACGTTGTCGTATCTGCTGGAAATTTCCCACAATCACCAAGAGTCCAGGCCTGAGGACATCTGCAGGCCAATAAGGACTTTTGGAGATAGCGCCACCAACTGGCAACAGGAAATCAGCCTAATATGACAAACATCATCCGATTTACATGAAACTTAGAATGTGTGGTCTACATGTGATACTGAGCCGGCCCCTATACCTTAATCACGCCCACTCACACAGGCCACGCCCCCGTTCGTAACATTTGAACCGTTTAAGCTACAGTCGTGTGTAAGATGTCAATGAACTCAGCAGAGAGTTCCTTCTTCATTGGTGATGCTTTGACCCGCCCCCTGTGATTTGGCCACGCCCCCTCCACAGATAATGAACTGTATGACGTAGAGTCTTACAGCAGGGACTTCCATCTTCATTGGTGACGATTTGCAGTGTCTGAGTGCCGCGCAAATTCACTGCCGCAAAGATTGGCCTCTGCCAGTACCCCCGAACTGCGAAGAGGCGAGGGCCCGTCATCACTGCTTGCAGTTTTAATTATTATTATTATTATTATTTTATCACAGAAACATTTGACTCATGTTTAATTACTGTAAGCATTTTCGACCGTTCCTCTCAACTCACCAGAACTCCGCTCTGCCTTGGCCTTTTTAATCGGTTTACCCGGGTCAAATTGGACTGGGTCACGTCTTTAATATCAATATCAGGACAGGCACTGCAGATGCCAGGTGATTGGTTCTCCCAATATAACACAGACTCCCACCTATTCTTCATCGTGTTGCATAAACAGGGGGTCTCTGCTTATACAGCATGGACAGGGTGTCTTCATCTCAACATCTTGTTTGCCCTTGTTTGCCTTTGGTGGGACACACACACACATCCAATGCTCACAACCCCTGCACAACTGGTATAGTTGTTTTTACTTACACACAAAGTGTATTTACATCAAAGGATTCAATATCAGGACAGGCACTGCAGACGACAGGTGATTGGTTCTCCCAATATAACACAGACTCCCACCTATTCTTCACCGTGTTGCATAAACAGGGGGTCTCTGCTTATACAGCATGGACAGAGTGTCTTCATCTCAACATCTTGTTTGCCTTTGGTGGGTGATGGGACACACACACATCCAATGCTCACAACCCCTGCACAACTGGTATAGTTGTTTTTACTTACACATCCTTAGCACTGAAACTTTTAAAAAACATCATTCACTTACCGTCTTTTTCTTCTTTTATATAAATTCCACTTAGATTTGATAATCTGCATGCGCAGCTTCACTCAAGGGAGATTGGCCCCCTCCCTAATGAATCACATGAACGCGCAATAGTCCACTTGAAGCGGGGGATTTCAGCCCCTCTCTAATGAATCACGTGCACGCGCAAAAAGTACACTTGAAGCGGGGGATTTTGACCCCCCCCCATCACGTGCACGCGCAATAGTCCACACTTATAACTACTCCGACTGACTCCTGACCCTGTTGCCTGGTTGGCGGACTCACCGACTTCTGTTCCTGTCACCTTGTTGGCTGACCCAGGTCTTCAGCCCAACTGACCCTTTGCTCGTCTGACTCGTTGCCGGCCTTAGTCCAACTGCCCCTTTTCCTGCCATGTCCTCAGAGGTTTCTGCCTTCGCCGGACTGCTCGGCCTCCTGAGGGGCTCTGCCTTCGCCAACGGCCTCCAAAGAGACACCGCCTTTGCTACTCTCCTACTGAGGGGTATCGCCTGCACCGTTGGCCACAAGAGGGATTCTGCCTTCGTGCTCGGCCTCCAGAGAGACACCGCCTGTGCTACTCTCCTACTGAGGGGTATCGCCTGCACCGTTGGCCACAAGAGGGATTCTGCCTTCGTGCTCGGCCTCCAGAGAGACGCCGTCTTCGCCAACCTGCTTGGCCTCGAGAGGGCCCCCGTCTTCGTGTGGATATTTTTGAAGTAAGTGTTTTCTTTTCGTGGAATAAATCCTGTTTTGAACTGCATTTGGGTCTCATCCATTGTGTCCCATTGTGACAGCCGGGTTCTGTTTCAAGTCTGCTTGTTGTACTTTGTTAATGAATGTTATAATATCTTCTCATATGTTCATCATTTGACATTCATATAACATATGCATCAATGTGCCTCTGCTTCTTTTGCATCTCCAACATATCTTATATATCTTACAGGGAGTCAGTAACTCCTATGAATAATCCTATAAGTAATCAATCAAGTCTGAACTTCCCTTGATGTCTTATGCCAGGACCCCACAACTTCCCCATGTCTCATCAGCTATTCCAACCTCCAAATTCTCCTCCCATGCTCTCTTGAGCCCACTAAGACCATAAAATCTAGACCCAGCCAGCTTCCCTGAAAGCTTTCCTGTATCGCAGTATAAGATGTAAGTGGATATTTTCTTTGTGTAGACATTATACAGCTTCTCAGCTAAAGATACTCCTTCTGAGGGATGTTAAAAGTAGTCATTATCTGTTTGAATGTCATGAACACCTCTTCTTTGAACACATCTTCAATAAAAATAATTCCCGCCTCCACCCATGTCTTCCAATAGAGTTTTTTACCCACTTTCAATTGCTTGTAATACCTAGAGGATGGATACCCGACCCGAGCCCGACGGGACCCGACGGTACCCGACGGGTCGGGCCGGGTTCGGACAGATTTTTAGAAAGGATGCTCGGGTTCGGGTCGGGCTCGGTCACATCAGCGCGATAAGGCATTGAACATTTTGAATTTAAAACAGCTTAAAATAAATGTCAAATATTACCCTAACATCCGTCTTCCTGTGTGCTGTGACAACGAAAGACGTGCGTATTAAGCTCCATGTGGCAGCGCAACGATGGAAGATGTTAAAAAGAAGTTGGCCGCAGGAGATTTTAAAACTATTGAAAACGAAGGAAAGTCAGCTGTGCATTGATGCGCTCATCTGTTGACATTTCCGAATGCCTTCCTACAATTGCTTAATAAAAGCAGCTTTCCACACAAACAAACGTAGCCTACATGTGTCCTTAGTATGAGAAACAAATGCGATTTTAACTGTGTCGGGCTCGGGTCGGGCTCGGACAGAAATATCTTAATGACTGTCGGGCTCGGGTCGGGTTCGGTTACTGCTCTGTCGGACGCGGGCCGGGCTCGGACAAGAAAATCCGGCCCGATCTGCACTCTAGTAATACCAGATTGATGTTTTTTGTGTGAAGGAGGGTCCTAATCCTTTCACCTGATGTGAAACTCTCCCGGTTTCTCTCGTAAATGCCAACACTGGATTCCAAAATGGTATTTCTCTACCTGTTTGAGATAAAAGCTTGAATGGGGAACGGATCTGTAAGTTCCCTTTCCATCGAGACCCATCCAATCTTTTACCATATATATTCTGGACAGCTGGTTAAGGGAGAAAGCATAGTGTTACCTGTAATGGCTAAATTGGCTATATACATTTGTTATGTGTGTAGTGTGTGTGTGTGCGGTAGGTCTGCGTGAATGCTTTGTTTGTTACTTCACCTGCGCACCTGTGTGTCGGTGCTAATTGGAGGTTAGTAAGCGAATCACAGGTGAGGTGGAAGGGGAATCTGGATCCGGGAAGCCACACAGTTTTTCATCCTCAGCTGTGTGAGTAATGTTTTTAGATCTCGTCGTTCTCGGCTTTTAATCACTGAAGTATGTGCTTTTACCTAAAATTATTGTACAATAAAGGATTAAACGTACGACGACGGCGGACCTCATTATTTGCACCAGCAAGAGTTGAAAAGGGCTTCAGATTTCATCCAGTGGCATTATTTGTGGGCAGATTGCCACTACAGTACCAATCCACTCTTGGCAAGCCTAGACCCCCACTCTTCTTTAGCTGCACACAGTTTTATTCTATTAAAAGGTCTTTTGCCTGCCCACAAAAAAACTGCTTTATAAAACTTTGTTAGTAACAAGGAGGGGAAGCTTACAGGTAGTAGAGAATTAATATACAGTGAGGAAAATAAGTATTGGAACACCTTGCTATTTTGCAAGTTCTCCCACTTAGAAATCATGGAGGGGTCTGAAATTGTCATCGTAGGTGCATGTCCACTGTGAGAGACATAATCAAAAAAAAAAAAACAGAAATCACAATGTATGATTTTAACTATTTATTTGTATGATACAGCTGTCTATCAGCTAGAATTCTGACCCTCAAAGACCTATTAGTCTGCCTTCAAAATGTCCACCTCCACTCCATTTATTATCCTAAATTAGATGCACCTGTTTGAGGTTGTTAGCTGCATAAAGACACCTGTCCACCCCATACAATCAGTAAGAATCCAACTACTAACATGGCCAAGACCAAAGAGCTGTCCAAAGACACTAGATTGTACACCTCCACAAGG
Organism: Etheostoma nigrum; assembly: GCA_029931835.1. Taxonomy (NCBI): domain Eukaryota; kingdom Metazoa; phylum Chordata; class Actinopteri; order Perciformes; family Percidae; genus Etheostoma; species Etheostoma nigrum. The sequence continues at coordinate 2,755,003 of CM057259.1, forward strand.
CTGGGAAGGGCTACAGGGAAATTGCCAAGCAGCTTGGTGAAAAAAGGTCCACTGTTGGAGCAATCATTAGAAAATGGAAGAAGCTAAACATGACTGTCAATCTCCCTCGGACAGGGGTTCCATGCAAGATCTTACCTCGTGGGGTCTTAATGATCACTGTAATTGATTTGAGGGACTGATGATCATTTTTAGGTTCTCACCCAGCAGTGATAAGCCCAATTTAGTCCAGTTTTGCAAAATGCTCTCAAATTTCTGTATAAGGGGGATGAGGTTTTCTGTCATTCTTTTTTTAAACCTGGGGTGATCGTAAGGCCCAAATACACCAGGACGAAAGGTAGCCATCTGAACTGACATTTTTTACTTATAGATGGGGTGCACACCCCTGATAAAGGCATTGCCTCTGATTTCCCCCAATTTATCTTGTCTTCAACAGTCTGTCGTGTGTGGAGGCGCCTCAAGTCGTATCGTAGGGTGGATATTTGAGAAGAAAGTGAAGTAAGAAAAAGAAGTAAGTGACTTCAATTCACGCTGTGAGCATACATGTAAAACTATATTCATTTTTTTGTTCTTATGACAAGGGACAGCACCAAAATAAGCATTAAATAAGTATTTTGGTGTTACCGGTGTGATGAATGTAAACTACACTATATACATATATAGGCCACGTTATTGGTCCAGTGATGTGAGACTAATTGAGAAGGTTATGAAACAAATGTAAGCTATAATACTTAATTAGAAAACATTAGGCCTACATATTAAGGAGTAACACAAACTATCCTTTATAAGAGAAGGACAAGTAACAATAAAATGAAATCATGAATGTCTTGGTCTCTGACCAGTCTGTCATTAATGTCATCTGGGAATATTGCTGCATTGTCCCACTTAATCTACGGAGCATCCTTTATAATCCTGAAGCTGCATAGATCACGGACGCCGCACTGCTCATCTCTACTTTTTCATAGAGAGTGGAAACTGATGCGACGCACAGGTCTACCAGGCAGCCTTGACACACTACCGGCCTACCGACCACTCCGCATCTGGGTGCCAGTGCAACCATTTCTACCCATCTAAACAACTGCTATAGTAGGGTTTTAATCAACCTTGTGACCGCAGTGACAAGTAATGACATGTTAATAAAAATAAAGCAGAACACATACAGAAGACAACGGATTAACTGTTAAACACATTTATGTCTGATCAGAGCTGTAGCTGATTTAACACATGAGATGCCAGGATTAAGTTTAGCCTGGCTGTTAGCCTGCTCTGGAGCTAGCCGCAAAGAATAAATCTCCATGGTTACTTGGCTGGGTTTAATTCATCCAGGATAACTTGAATTTTCCGGCTTAATCCCTTATCCTGGGGCCTGTTGCACGAAAGTACAATAAAGATATCCAGGATAAGTGAAAAAGCGCAGCTTGACTTAGTGTGATCCGCTCATCGCGGCTTAATCGGTTGCACGTTTGCCGAGCCAGGATTAACAGGTGAAGCTATGTCAAGCCAGGTGTAGATAGCTTGGATAAGTGCACGTTCACGGCTTTCTCAAATAGACCACGGTATCAATCACAGATTTACTGATGCAGAATTGAGAAGACACATGCGCCATATGTTTCACCTAATGAGTTTAGTAAGAGCAGCTTCTAATGGAAAGTAACGGGGAGGGGAAGAATATGCAAAAAGGGAAATACGGCTCTTATCAAACGGAGAGAAACCAACATAGTGGACCCGACTGAATGTGTGAGAGTGTAAAAATATCTACTTAGGCTATAGTCACTCCACATTTTTTATTTTTAAAGTTGTAGGCTACAGTGTGTTTTAATTGCTTTAAATATGCAAGTTTCATGTTTCTGTTTTTATGTGATAATTGTGCTGGTTTTACTGTAAAGTGTCTTTGAGTAGCCTACCATGTAAAGCACTATATAAATAAAATGTATTATTATTTAGCCTTTGCCTTAAAAGTGAGCAGAGGGAATTAATGTTCCTCGGGAAATGGACCCTAAGGACTTTAGACTTAATTTCAAACCCTTATTCACAAAGTGAGAACATGTTTTACAACCATATGCACGAATCTCTATGAGCTATATCTAATTCTTTGTACAATTAATACAGAACAATCAGAAAGGGACAACAACTAGAAAAAGAAGTAAGTGACTTCAATACACGCTGTGAGCATTTGTAAAACAATATTCATGGTTTATTCTTCTGACAAGTGACCGCACCAAAATAAAAAGATTAAGAAGCATTGTGGTGTTCCCGGTGTGATGAATGTAAACTACACTACATACAGTACATACTGTATATAGGCCACGCTATTGGTCCAGGAATGTGAAACTAATTGAGAAGGTTATGAAGCTATAATAAAAAACATTAGGCCTACATATTAAGGAATAACATGTCTCCCCGTCACCACTGGGGTGAAGTGTTTCAACACTTTCAACACCGTGGACAGCTCCAGGTAGTTTATGTGGGGGGAGGAGAGGGGGAGGAGGCCATTCCCCTCCCACCACCTGTGACTCACACATCCCTCCCCAGCCAGTGAGGGACACGTCTGTGTACACCGTCACATACAGTATGACTTCACTCTGCCCTGGGGTAACCCGGAAGACAGGGTCCCGGGATTCCCTCAGTATGCCAGGTCTGACAGGAGGGAATGAGGGATGGACAGCATTTGCCATTTGTGGTGAGTTGTTGCAGAAGAAACTACCTTTGGACGTTCCTCATGTGGAGGAGACCCAGGGGGGGCACCGTGTGTCCCGCAGACATTATGCCCAGGAGCCGCATCACCGACAGCGATGACACTGTCGTGTGGCCTGAAGCGGGACAACAGAGAGGTTAGGGCGTCCTGTCTTGGTGCTGACAACCTGGCCCTCAGGGTGATCAAGTTTATGTCCACGCCCGGATAACCTATGCATTGTGCGGGAACCAGAGCGGTCTTTCGCCAAATTATGGCAAAACCCAGTGTTTGCAGCTGCAGGACCTCTATAGTCTGCAGCGCCGCTTGCTCCCGAGAGGGGGCTAGAATGAGCAGATTGTCCAAATAAAAAGGACTCTGATGCCCCTCTTCTGTAGCGACTGGAGCGCCATTTCCATGCACTTGGAAGACGTGCAAGGGGGTAGTGAGTACCCGAACGGCAGCCGGTTGAACTGGAAACGGGCCCTTTGGAAGGAGAACCGCAGGGGTTACCTGTGCCCGGGAATGATTTGGACGTGAAATTAAGCTTCTTTCAGATCCACTGACGTAAATTCGTGGTGGTCATTCGTGGTGGTCGACCATTCGTGGTGGCGCACACATTCCAACACGTGCCTGATGGTGAGCATGTGGAAAAAGGGCGCTCCATAATAATCGATTGAACTGTGACAGGTCAAGGATGGGACGCAGTCCTCTTGACCCCGTCGGGGTGAGAAAGTAGCGAGAGTAAAAGACCCTTGTTCTCCTCCCCTGGAAGGACGCGGGAAATGGCTCCCCTTGTCAGCAACCCTTCTAGCTCTGACGTCATCGCGTCTGACTGTGCTAGAGATGATACAGTCACCTCCAACACACCCGTGAAATGAGGCGGGGGGAGGCGAACTGGATTGGACCAGGTGGGGGCTGCTCTCATGGTTCTCCGACCTCGTGCAGCCTGCCGGCCGAGTGGTGCCAGCTGTCGCTGCGGAGGGGGACCGGGCCCAAAAAGCCCGTCTGGAGATACAGGGCCGTACAGACGCCTAACTAGCGTCTAACTGCCGCGGGTAGCTGAGGCATGTGGATCCAGGAGTTTCGCTGGGCCACAGTCTGCCAAGCCATGACCCTGGACAGCGTGGGCGCCGTGATCAGGGTGAGGATGGCTGTGGGCTATGTTGTTTGTGCCGCCAGCCCCTGGGAAACCCCGCATCCGTGTCACCTTAAGCCCGAGTAAACGGCTGGGAGAAAGTCTCCTCCACAAAAATGGCCGAAGCTCTGTGAAGCGCAGCCAGAGTGGTGCCCGTGAAGAGGGCGGCTCCGGGGCGTAATATCCCTGCTCATAAAGGTCGCAAGCGGGGGCTGGCAGCTCCACCGGGAGTGCTATGCCTCTACGCTCTGCCGCCTTCCTGATGATCTCTGGCAGATCAGCAAAGAGAGCTTTGGCGGTGGAGGCTGGGGCCGTCTGAGGCAAAGGGGAAGGCCGCTCGACGGTGCCCCTGGCCGTTCGGAAGACGGAGAGAGCTCCAGTGGGAGGGCGTCTCCAGGCCCAATCCCCCAGGAGAGGGAGGGATTCCTCCTAAGGGGGAGGAGGGTCCGAGAGACCCGAGCCAGCGGACTCATGCTCGTCGAAAGACGCCGTCCGCCAGCGGCTCCAGGGTGTCGCCGGGTTTCCGTCTGTCTGCCCCGCTGCCGTTCCCGTCCCCGCTAGCCTGGCAAGACCAGAAAAGTTTCCGCCTGTCAGTTTAGCTCTCTAGATGACAGGTGGGCGCAAAACTGGCATGAGGCGTGGCAGGTCTCGCAGCGGGGGTGAAGGTCCGGCGGCAGGATGTAGCCGGTCTGGCAGGAGGGGCAGACGCGAGCACCGCTGGAAATTCTTGAGCTTGTCTTCATACTGCGTAATTGAAGAAAAAGTGGGAGACGAACAACGGGTCCGCTGTGTACATATACAGTAAATACGGACGTAGTTGAGGCCCCGTGCTGGACGCAAAGGTGGGAAATAAAATCTTCACGACTGTGCATGCGCGAAGGGATAAACCCAATAGCGTAGCCCTTAGAGGGCGAAGCCTATACAAAATAGAACTGTCTTTGTACTTGTACTCTGCACAATGAGAATAAAGTTGAATCTAATCATTTATGCACGGTTTGACACACCCTTATTCCATTATCCCTGCCATGTCTCGTTGCACAAATGTTCTCTGACATGTTCAACTGTTCTCCCCATCTACATCACTATCTAGACCACATGTATGCTGACTTCACAACATTTTTGAACTTAGGCTTACTGTAATTTTGACACTTTACTAAATTTCAGCAGTGATTTGACTGTCTTTTCATTTTGTGTCACTTTCACTTTACCACTTTCGCATATCCGTCGACTAACACCTCACTTTTTAATGCCTACTTAATCAGTACTGTATGTAGCCTATTGCCTTCTGTATCAAATTGTATGTGAAACTGTATGTTGTACTGCACACTTATGCTTTTCTTGGCTAGGTTGCCATCGCAAACGAGAACCTGTTCTCAACGGCCTTACTGGTTTAAAAAACACAAATAAAAAATAAAAAAATACACTAAAAAAACACTGGAGTCCTTCAAATTCATACATAACATAACCCAAAAGGACATAAAGCTTCATCCAAAATGTTCAGCAGAGGATGTAGGTCTACTTCCCCAACTGTAATTAAGCACGTTTTAATTATGTGGGAGTTTGGCCTGTTCAAAATAGGACTATATCAGCTTGACTGTTTAACATCCCTTACCATTCTTGGCAAGAGGCCCTCTACTGCTCAATTCTATGCACTTTTACCTTGAATTTCCTTATTTATTCTGAATCTGTTGTGGGATCTTTTACCACAACATAATAAAAAAACAGTAAAATAACAAAGTTGTGTGGTCACAACCTGATCTAACTGCCTCCTGTTTTAAAGATATAATGTATATGGGATATTTTAATGCTATTCTTTGCATCATCTATAGAGCCTGTTGCACAATGAATTGGTTTGCTGCCTTTCACAGTTTGAATCTCTTGAAATCATGTATATTTTTTATTATTTGTTTTATCAGAGATGGACATTTGAGTTTCAAGTTGATTTGCATGTGCCTACCGTGGACAAACATACAAGACATGTGCATTTTGAGGGAATCAAACAAAATAAAGACAATTTCTGAGAAAGAGTAACTTGCTAAATTATTATAGTTTCCCACAATGGTACGAGTTTGAATCCAAGTTGTTCATTTTTTTCTACTTTTAAAAGAGCTAAATACTTTTCTACGTGACATGTGTTTACTTAAACAGGCTCTTAAACATATTATAGACATTAACAGGAAGAGCAATGCTGTCTGTCCTCAGACTAGACTCCAAAGACAAATAATGTTGTGTTTTAAAGTTTTAACAAAAAGGCATTCACACTACGTATTCTTTTTCCGGTTTTAACAGCTATTTCACCACTAAATTCACATCTCCGACATTTTATGGTAGAAATGAACTGTGTAGAGTTTGAATATGGGCAGTTTACAAAAACGTATGGTGTTGGAATAAAATGTATTCATATCATGTGTGCTCATAAACATTATATTCACGTAGTGCATTGTATTAATCATATGTGTTAAATTCATTATATTTTGAGCTAAAGCATTACACATAGTCTGCTTGGTTTCAGTGTGATTATTAAGTTCACTTCTAAATAAGAAGCATGTAGTTCATAAGTTTACTGTGACCTTATGATAAGTTCTTTTGGTACAATGTGTCCAACCATAGCTCTGCCGAGTGTGTCAATTCTGAAAAGCAGGGCCAAGGGTGGTTAGGGACACGTCCTGTGTTTGGGTGAAGATCCTCTCCAGTAGCAGTCTGAGATCTGTTATGTATTGTGCAGGCTGAGCTCTGCTAGACACTAACCTTCTGGAGACAAAACACAGCACACAAACATGTCACGGGGTAGCAACTGAACTGCCCCCCCCCCCTGTGCACATAAGATCAAGCAGAAAGGGCTAAAGAGTTAGACAAACTTGGGGAGAGCTATGGATGTATATTCTCCGTAACTTTGTCTCTGGAATATATATTCTATTGTAATAAACGTTCTTTTATCCAACCTACGGACTTGAACCCTTCTTCCTGAAAGAATCTAGAAGGCGTTGGAATAAAAAATTTTCAGAGCCTCTCCTTGCAGTGGAAGTAGGTGGGAAAGACTATCCATTTTTAGTGGATTCAGGAGCTACCTACTCCACTTTGAATGACACAAATAATGCACCTCTATCAGAACGATTTGTGACTGTTGTAGGCTTCTCTGGGAAAAAACAGAAACTGCCTGTTTCTCTCCTGGAACCATCACCTTATCGTGGTGGAGAGGTTTGTGTGTCCCTATGAACCTGAGGGCTGTGTTGTCTGGAGCTTTGTGCTCCTGGTAGGGTCTCCCATGGCAAAGAGGTCTCAGGGGAGGGGCCAGACAAAGAATGGTTCAAAGACTCTAATGGAAAATCAAGGAAGGGATAGAGGGACCCTGCCCGGAGGAAGCCCGGGGCCTCCGTCTGGAGCCAGGCCCAGACGGTGGGCTCGTGAGCGAGCGTCTGGTGGCCGGGTTTGCCACGGAGCCCGGTCGGGCACAGCCCGAAGAAGCAACGTGGCACTTCTCCCTCCAGCCCATGGGCCCACCACCTGTGGGAGGATCCAAAGGGGTCGGGTGCGCTGTTATATGGGTGGCAGCGAAGGTCAAGGGCTTCGACGGACCAGACCTGGGCGGCAGAGGCTGGCTCTGGGGACGTGGAATGTCACCTCTCTGTGGGGGAAGGAGCCGGAACTTGTGCGGGAGGTGGAGCGCTACCAGTTAGATCTGGTGGGGCTTACCTCTACGCACAGTCTCGGTTCTGGAACCGTACTCCTGGATAGGGGTTGGACTCTGTCCTACTCCGGAGTTGCCCATGGTGTGAGGCGCCGGGCGGGTGTGGGGATACTCACAAGCCCCCGGCTGAGCGCCGCTGCGTTGGAGTTTACCCCGGTGGACGAGAGGGTCGCCTCCCTACGCCTGCGGGTGATGGGGGGGAAAACTCTGACTGTTGTTTGTGCATATGCACCAAACAGGAGTTCGGAGTATTCGGCCTTCTTGGAGACCTTGAATGGAGTCCTGTATGGGGCTCCAGTAGGGGACTCCATAGTTCTGCTGGGGGACTTCAATGCACACGTGGGCAATGATGGAGATACTTGGAGAGGCGTGATTGGGAGGAACGGCCTCCCTGATCTAAACCAGAGTGGTTGTCTGTTGTTGGACTTCTGTGCTAGTCATGGATTGTCCATAACAAACACCATGTTCGAACATAGGGATGCTCATAAGTGTACGTGGTACCAGAGCACCCTAGGCCAAAGGTCAATGATCGATTTTATAATCGTTTCATCTGATCTGAGGCCGTATGTTTTGGACACTCGGGTGAAGAGAGGGGCAGAGCTGTCAACTGATCACCATCTGGTGGTGAGTTGGGTCAGGGGATGGGGGAGGACTCTGGACAGACCTGGTAAGCCCAAACGGGTAGTGCGGGTAAACTGGGAACGTCTTGAGGAGGCCCCTGTCCGACGGACTTTCAACTCACACCTCCGGCGGAGCTTTTCGGGCATCCCTGTGGAGGCTGGGGGCATTGAACCTGAGTGGACAATGTTCAAAGTCTCCATTGCTAAAGCTGCGGCGGCGAGCTGTGGTCTTAGGGTTTTAGGTGCCTCAAGGGGCGGTAACCCACGAACACCCTGGTGGACACCGGTGGTCAGGGAAGCCGTCCGACTGAAGAAGGAGTCTTTCCGGGATATGTTATCCCGGAGGACTCCGGAGGCAGTTGCAGGGTACCGACAGGCCCGAAGGGCTGCAGCCTCTGCCGTGACAGAGGCAAAGCAGCGGGTGTGGGAGAAGTTCGGAGAAGACATGGAGAAGGACTTTCGGTCGGCACCAAGGTGCTTCTGGAAAACCGTTCGCCACCTCAGGAGGGGGAAGCGAGGAACCATCCAAGCTGTTTACAGTAAGGATGGGACGTTGTTGACCTCAACTGGGGAGGTAATAGAGCGGTGGAAGGAGCACTTTGAGGAACTCCTAAATCCAGCTGACACGCCCTCTGTGGTAGAGGCAGAGCTGGAGGATGATGGGGGATTGTCGTCAATTTCCCTGGTGGAAGTCGCTGAGGTAGTCAAACAACTCCACAGCGGCAAAGCCCCAGGGATTGTTGAGATCCGTCCAGAAATGCTGAAGGCTCTGGGTGTGGAGGGGATGTCTTGGTTGACACGACTCTTCAACATTGCGTGGAAGTCTGGGACGGTGCCTAAGGAGTGGCAGACCGGGGTGGTGGTTCCCCTCTTCAAAAAGGGGGACCAGAGGGTGTGTGCCAATTACAGGGGTATCACACTTCTCAGCCTCCCTGGTAAAGTCTACTCCAAGGTGCTGGAAAGGAGGGTTCGGCCGATAGTCGAACCTCGGATTGAAGAGGAACAATGCGGATTCCGTCCTGGCCGTGGAACAACGGATCAGATCTTCACTCTCGCAAGGATCTTGGAGGGGGCCTGGGAGTATGCCCAACCAGTCTACATGTGTTTTGTGGATCTGGAGAAGGCGTATGACCGGGTCCCCCGGGAGAAATTGTGGGAGGTGCTGCGGGAGTATGGGGTGAGGGGGTCTCTTCTCAGGGCCATCCAATCTCTGTATGACCAAAGCGAGAGCTGTGTCCGGGTTCTCGGCAGTAAGTCGGACTTGTTCCAGGTGAGGGTTGGCCTCCGCCAGGGCTGCGCTTTGTCACCAATCCTGTTTGTAATATTTATGGACAGGATATCGAGGCGTAGTCGGGGCGGGGAGGGGTTGCAGTTCGGTGGGCTCGGGATCTCATCGCCGTTTTTTGCAGATGATGTGGTCCTGATGGCATCATCGGCCTGTGACCTTCAGCACTCACTGGATCGGTTCGCCGCCGAGTGTGAAGCGGCTGGGATGAGGATCAGCACCTCTAAATCTGAGGCCATGGTTCTCAGCAGGAAACCGATGGAGTGCTTTCTTCAGGTAGGGAGTGAGTCCTTACCCCAAGTGAAGGAGTTTAAGTACCTTGGGGTCTTGTTCGCGAGTGAGGGGACCATGGAGCGTGAGATTGGTCGGAGAATCGGAGCAGCTGGTGCGCTATTACATTCTGTGTATCGCACCGTTGTGACGAAAAGAGAGCTGAGCCAGAAGGCAAAGCTCTCGATCTACCGGGCAATTTTCGTTCCTACCCTCACCTATGGTCATGAAGGCTGGGTCATGACCGAAAGAACGAGATCCAGGGTACAAGCGGCCGAAATGGGTTTTCTCAGGAGGGTGGCTGGCGTCTCCCTTAGAGATAGGGTGAGAAGCTCAGTCATCCGAGAGGAGCTCGGAGTAGAGCCGCTGCTCCTTCGCGTCAAAAGGAGCCAGTTGAGGTGGTTCGGGCATCTGGTAAGGATGCCTCCTGGGCGCCTCCCTAGGGAGGTGTTCCAGGCACGTCCAGCTGGGAGGAGGCCTCGGGGAAGACCCAGGACTAGGTGGAGAGATTATATCTCCAACCTGGCCTGGGAACGCCTCGGGATCCCCCAGTCGGAGCTGGTTGATGTGGCTCGGGAAAGGGAAGTTTGGGGTCCCTTACTGGAGCTGCTGCCCCCGCGACCCGACTCCGGATAAGCGGATGAAGATGTTTCACTTCCTCTTCCTGTTTCCATAGGCAGACAGACTCTGTCACATCAGTTTATTGTCTCCCCTACTGTGCCTATAAACCTACTGGGACGTGACCTGCTCATTAAACTGGGATCCTCTGCTCACCTGAAGGTATTTCTCTCACCTTTCCTGATGGGACAGTTTTGAACTGTGGGATGTGGGACGAAGGGGGGCAGTGGCTGTTGGCACCTGCCCTGGATCTCCTCGCAAAAGCTGACATTTATTGGGCTCATCTGTTCCCTGAGACACCCACTCACACTGGCATCCTGTCTGCCTACCTACAATGGAAACCCTGGATTTGCAGCCTCCGTCCGTATGTATCACCTGCTGACCCTCCACACCTCACCCTCCATTATGACAGAGAAAATGACCTTCTCTATTATAATGAGTTTTCTGATAACCTATATGGTAAACAGTGGGATTCAAAATTCACCAGTATCTATGCAGGTCCCCAAGGTGTAGCTTCTGAGGTAGAACTCACTATGCAAAAGATAGAACGGTAAACATTTACACTGACTCAGCATATGTGGTAGGGGCTTGTCACTTAAACCTACAGCAATGGGTAAGAACAGGGTTTGTAACTGCATCAGGAGAGCCAATTAGACATGAACAGGAAATGAAACTGTAAGTACATCGCTTACAAGAACCTGCAGGGGTGGCAGTGATTAAATGTAGGGGACAGGACAGTGGGAAGTCAGAAGAGGCAGAAGGAAATAGAATGGCAGATGATGCATCAAAAAGGAGTGCAGGATATGATAACCGTTCATGCAGACAACTAGTGTGCAGACCAGAGGATGAAACACAACACACACCAGACACCCTAAAAGAACTACATTTGAAAGCTACCCCAGAAGAGAAAACATTGTGGAAAAACAGAGGAGCTAGAGAGGTGGACGGAATCTGGCGTGGACCTGACAGGAGAGTAGTGTTACCTCTTAGCATTACCAGACAGACTTTGACTGAAGCACATGGATTAGGACATGTGGGACCAAACCAGATGGACAGAGCGCTATGTCACTGGTGGCATCCACACATGAAAGACATGACAAAAAACTGGGTGAGAGAATGCCAGACATGCTTGCAATATAAGGTGACCAGATTTCTCAGACAAAATCCGGGGACATTTTCAGCTCAGAAGCATATACCTCCCTAACACGTCATGTTTTTAATTTTTGTAAAACTTAAAACGGGGACACTAGACCTAAAGCTGAGTATCGGATACAAACTATTGAGGAAAGATTTTCCTTTGACATTGATGCAGTATGAAACGAGACCGCTGTAGTCTGCAGCAGAGAAACAAGCAACAATATACAGTAGTTAATAAGATAATTGTCCAGCTTGTATTTACGTTCATAAAGTGCTCGTTTTGCCGCTGACAGACTCAGCTTAATATTTGTGTCTGATAACATTATGGAAAGGATTTCTAAGGAGGCTGACCTTTCTGTTAAAGATTAAGATCATTTTTTAAAACATAAAAGTCTGCGAAATTGTGTTTGCTAAACCCACCAGACTCCATGTAAATAATCAGTAATTTTAGCATCGTAAAATACAACTTTCTAAAACATCTCTGAGCTCTGAGCAGCGCTGCTCGATCGGCTCCGTTTGGTCAGAGTTTTCTTTCTATCATTCCAATTTTGGGTCTGTCAGTCACAGTGAAAACCGGGGACATTTCCGGGGACAGATCCATCCGGGGACACGGCACCAAAATCGGGGACTGTCCCCGGAAACCGGGGACGTCTGGTCACCCTATTGCAATACAACCCAAAACCAACAGTGAAACCAGAAATGGGAGCTTTCCCACTGACATGTGACACAATGGGTGAGGTAATCATTGACTTTACTGATATGGGGACAGTCAGTAGAGGGTGCCAATACCTATTAGTGGCAGTAAACTCTTTTTCAGGATGGCCTGAAGCCTGGCCAGCAAAAAGGGAAGACGGCAAAACAGTGGTAAAATGTCTAATCAACATTACATCCCCACTCATGGGTTTCCTTCTAGGATAAGGTCTGACAACGGCTCCCACTTCAAGAATTCAGACCTACAAACTGTTGAACAAATGCTGGGGCTCCAGCATAAGTTTGGTACAGTATACCATCCACAGTCACAGGGAAAAGTGGAGAGAATGAACCTAAACATAAAGCAGAAACTGAGCAAAATTTGCAGTGTGATTGGGATGCAGTGGGTTGATGCTTTGCCTATTGCTCTAATGACAATTTGTTTTTCTGTGAACAGGTCCACTGGATTCACTCCATTTGAGCTGGAAAAAGGCAGACAATTTCCTGGTGTGGCGGCTGCTGGGCCAGCAGAAAGTAAAGTAAAAAGATTGCCTAGAGCCTATTTTTATGATTTACAAGTGTTTGTATCCAGGTTTTCCAAACAGAAAGGTGAGACATCCACAGCCCATACGGTCCCCCAGGCTGCCTGGGTCCACCTCAGAGTGATAAAAAGGAAGTGGAACCAACCCAGGTGGACCGGTCCATTCGAGGTGACTGAACGCACCAACCATGCAGTGAGACTACGCGGAAAGGGGGAAACGTGGTATCATTGGAGTCAGTGCACGCCAGCGGAGGAGCCAGGACGGACACTGAGAGAAGTGCAAGCCGCACTGGGAGAAGGCGCACGCATCCCTTCGGACGAAGAGACGAGCGAAAAAGAGCGAAGGGACCAGCACAGGGGCAGAATAATCCCCTCCCAAGCTCCAACTCCAGGTGATTAGTACAATCCCTGGTTGAAGAAAGAAGTGGACACAAGGTCGACAAAGAGTAAAGGTGTAAGAGGTTAATTAATGGTGATCTTTTTAATAAGATCAAAAGGGGGAATTGTTGGAATAAAATGTTTTCATATCATGTGTGCTCATAAACATTATATTCACGTAGTGCATTATATTAATCATATGGGTTAAATTCATTATATTTTGAGCTAAAGAGCAAAAGCATTACACATAGTCTGCTTGGTTTCAGTGTGATTAGTAGGTTCATTTCTAAATAAGAAGCATCTAGTTCATAAAGTTTACTGTGACCTTATGATAAGTTGTTTTGGTACAATGTGTCCAACCATGGCTCTGCAGAGTGAGTTTAATTCTGAAAAGCAGGGCCAAGGGTGGTTGGAGACACGTCCTGTGTTTGGGTGAAGGTCCTCTCCAGTAGCAGATTGAGACCTGTTATCTATTGTGCAGGCCTAGATCTGCTAGACACTAACCTTCTGGAGTCAAAACACAGCACACAAACATGTCACGTGGTAGCAACTGAACCCCCCTGGGCACATAAGATCAAGCAAAAAGGGAAAAGAGTCAGACAAACTTAGGGAGAGCTATGGATGCATATTCTCTGTAACCTTGTCTCTGGAATATGTATTCTATTGTAATAAACGTTCTTTTATTCAACCTACGGACTTGAACCTTTCTTCCTGAAAGAATCTAGAAGGGCAGGATTTAAGCCCAACAAAGGGCAGGATTTAAGCCCGACAATGGCCAATTGCATATTTTCTCCAATGATGATGTCGGACTCGAGAAGCTGTAAGCTGGAGGTCTTGCAGACCTGATTTATAAATAAGAGGCTTTTATTTCATCGTTGACGGATCTTTTGTTTAAATATCACAACTGTTAGAAAAAAACTAACACTAGCACATGTTCTTTGATTTGATGAGGACGAAGAGAGGCTAGAGTTCCGATGGATAATTAACAAAAGGTTTAATGAAATAGTATAATGAAAATTATATGACAAAGACAATTAGACACAAAACATAATAACACTGCAGCTGATAGCAGACTTGATCTATGCTTCTCCCTGATGGAGTCACATTAGATCAGTCCTGAACATTTCTAAATCACACACACATTTATTCCCTAGAGTAAAGGGCGGTTCCTCAAGTGAAAACTCTCCTTATTGGTCAAATGAGACCACACATCAATAGGAACCTGAGTTAAAACTCTACAAGCGGCTGCAGGCTTGACAATCTTGCTGGCTGCGCACACACTCACACACACACACACACACACGGAGTAGAGAGAGATACCAGTTTCTGTTTGGGAGACTTGTTTAAATTATGACATAGACTATATACTATATTAGATTTAGTATTTAGTTCATACTTTTTTTGGTGTATTTGTTTTCTGATTTTAGCTATAAAGACTGTTGCTGTGCTTGTGTCACTCCCTTACCCCTCCTACCAGTAACTACATGTTGTTGCATAAAATGTTTTTTGTGTTTAGCCTACATCATCAGTTTCTATTATCTAAAGATGAGGCCAAGCAAGTCTGGTAGCAAAACTGCAGCCAGAAACTGTGCTACCCAGCAGTCAACTTCCCCTGCTGTTCATACAGTGCACCTGCACCCCTTTAGTTTCAGACTCTCCCACCAGCCTTTGGGCCACGCTTCCTCATGTACATTGACAAGTGTCAAGTCAAAATGAAACATTTTGCTACAAAACGTTGAATTGAAATTGAAAAGTTGAATCTTAAAATGTCAAACAGCACTTTCCAAATTTAAACTTAAAAAGATAAAATTGAACATTATAACGGGCAAAGACTAAAATAAAATGTCTTTTTTCTATTTGAGATTTTCATTATTAAGTAAGTATTTCCATTTAAGCTTTTCTATTTTCTATTTTGAGTTTCATATTTCTTATTATGTTTCTGTCAATCAATAAAAGTTTCTTAGATTTCAGTTTAAGCCTTTGTTTCCTTTATCTTTTTTTAAATGTAATTATGGCACAATTTTTCCTAGTAGCATAGTAAAATAATAATATTTTTAATGTGAACTCACCTTGTTGTCTCTTTGGACTTTCAATTTGAATTATGAATAAATATTTCCTCCATACTCCATCTTTTAGTACCATCATTATGCAACATGACCCCACACAAATTGCAACAGAAACTCTTTCTATTGATCTAGTCTCCATATAACATAAAAAGTTCTAAGAAATCCAAATGGTGGAAAGTTTTGAACAAAACTGAAATCAGAAATGCCAGTTTCCTGTTGCTGCCTACAATGGCTTGCATAAGTTTACACACCCATGCTTAAGTTGATTAAAAAGAAGAATAAAAAACCATCTTTTGGAAAATGTATCTTAATGTCTTAATCAAAAAAAAAAAAGGAAAATCCAACCTTTTAAGGACATCAATTTTCTTTGAGAATGAATAATGTATTGTAAATAAATAAATGAGCTTCCTTAAAAAACAGGGGGCATAAGTATATACACCCTTATGTCAAATTCCCATAGAAGCAGGCAGATTTTGATTTTAGAACGCCAGTTATTTCATGGATGTCCCCTGTATTTTAAAAGGGAACGCATATTAATGTTAAAAAACCTCAGAAAAAAACAAAAATAAAATGTTCATGCCATGGGACCTTAAACAGGGCTTAAAGTGAAAAAGAATCCTAAGCCTGAAACTTTTTTTTTGTGGACATTAAAGTTAATTTGACTGGCAAAACAGTTAAGTCATAATAAGTCATAATAAAAATCATAATTTTTAAGAAGTAAAAAGTTTTTGATACATTTTTACTTCTTCCAATCATATATTAAATAAGAGTGAATGTAGATTTTCATATTGTAATAACATCATAATCCTACACTGGATCATTGTGAAAACAAACTTTTCTGGTTGTTGTGTTACTTTGGCGAGGACATCATCAAAAAAGCAAATTACATTTCATGATTTTGTACATGTTGACATTATTTGCTTCATATACATTTGTTAAAAACTTTGCTTTGTTTAGCTTTTCATATAGCTAGACGTCTAAACTCTGGACAAGCTCATCAGCTAAGGCAGAATCCACGTCAGTTGGAAATGAAGATGAGAGAGCATTGGCCTGTTTGCGGAGTAGAGGATGGATACCCGACCCGAGCCCGACGGGACCCGACGGTACCCGACGGGTCGGGCCGGGTTCGGACAGATTTTTAGAAAGGATGCTCGGGTTCGGGTCGGGCTCGGTCACATCAGCGCGATAAGGCATTGAACATTTTGAATTTAAAACAGCTTAAAATAAATGTCAAATATTACCCTAACATCCATCTTCCTGTGTGCTGTGACAACAAAAGACGTGCGTATTAAGCTCCATGTGGCAGCGCAACGATGGAAGATGTTAAAAAGAAGTTGGCCGCAGGAGATTTTAAAACTATTGAAAACGAAGGAAAGTCAGCTGTGCATTGATGCGCTCATCTGTTGACATTTCCGAATGCCTTCCTACAATCGCTTAATAAAAGCGGCTTTCCACACAAACAAACGTAGCCTACATGTGTCATTAGTAGGCTATGAGAATCAAATGCGATTTTAACTGTCGGGCTCGGGTCGGGCTCGGACATAAATATCTTAATGCCTGTCGGGCTCGGGTCGGGTTCAGTTACTGCTCTGTCGGACGCGGGCCGGGCTCGGACAGAAAAATCCGGCCCGATCCGCACTCTATTGCGGAGATCAGTGTCATCACAGTCCATGTCAAACAAGACACCAAATTAACAATTTATGTTTCTGTATGCATCCAGCCGTTTGTCAATAATTGGATTTAAATGCCTCAACTTGGAACTTTTTACTTCCTGTGAGAAGTACTTCATTGTTCTTTTACCCACACGGTGAGTCTCGGACTGGTAGGTCTGTGTCCCACCTAAGACATCTGCCCGTTACAGCCCGGCCAGATGTCTCAAAGTCAGCAAATTTCCCTCTTAGTGATGCAACATAAGTGTACAGCGATTCCAAAAGGTCATTAAGTCCATAACCCTCTATTGTACTCTCTCTTTTTCCACAACTTTGCTTAAGTTAACGTTAGTGTTAGCTACGGTTAGCTGAGGCAGAGCGTAGCTGTTAGAGGGCAACAAATATTCTAAGCCAACCTTTTTATTTCCTATTTAAGTTTAGTCTTCCCCCTTACCTTAGTGCAAGATCGTCTGTTTCTGTGTCTGCAGCTTTTTTAATTGTTAAATAAACCATCTTCTGAGTCATGCATTTGTGGGTCCATTTTCTGTGTGCTTGATAGTATTTCAATTTTCAAATTTTGTATTTCAAAACGAAAATCAAACAACCATTCGTTTTTTGTTTTTTTAATACCTGTTTATGAAAGGAAAATGTAATGACCAAAGGATACATTGACCTTTTTTGCTTTGCTTTGATTTAAAAAAAAAAAAATGAAACAAATAATCTATGGACAGGTCCGTATTAAGACAATATGGTGCCCCTGGGCTTTATACCTCAAAGCAACAAAAACACATTTTCCTTATGCAAAGAGAAAGCAACTCTTACCCTCTCAAAAATATCAGACATAATCAGGGGGATTTCTCAAATGAAATTTACTAACTTATCCAACTACATACATGTAGCCATATGAGCAGTGAGCACTATATTCAAATGTCTCAATTCAAAATGTCTATCAATTCAATAAGCTAAAATCAATACTATATTGCAGAATTGTGGGTCGGTCAAGTATGTTTTTTCCGACTTTATTTCCCAGGCCTGAAAGCAACTCCTGTAATTGTTCAAACACTTTCAAAAGCCCCATGGGAAAGCTAAAACTGTTTAGCATAACAGTTAATGACAATAAAAGGACTGAAAATTAATAACATATGGACAAAAGACTATCAATATTAGATCTAAGAATATTGATTTATTGCACAAAGTCCTGAAAGAAATACGAGTTGTAGGATAAGAAGCGCAGACTGTGGACCGGCCTTTTATTTATTTTTTTAATAGAGCTTTATTAACGTTTTTTTTGGACAAAATACAAGTTAATACAGTAGGCTACATATCATGCCAGAGCAAAAAACAAAAACAAACAATTAATAATAAGATTAACTAATGAATGGACCGGACCACTGCAAAATAGGCGATATAAGAGCAAAGAGTCTTTTGTAAAGAGCAAAAACATCTTTCATAAAGTGCTGTATAGGCTTTTTACACTTCTCTGCATACTGAATAAACTCACGAAGCGCACATGCCATGCTGTGTGCTTGAAAAACACGAAGAAGGCAACCAAGTCTCACCCAGAGGTGGGGGGTTTGTGTGAAAAATGTTTTTCTATGCTTGCCAATTACATTGACTCCAGAAAGCCAACCACTTATCATTTTTCATTACATTTAATATTGCAAGTTCACATTTTTTCTAAATGTAAATGGACTACTTTATACAGCGCTTTTCTAGTCTCAACAACTACTCAAAGCTCTTCTACATCTTCAACCAATCACCATTTACACAGATTTACACACCATTGGCATCATGGACAACTCGCGGTTCAATGTCTTGCCCAAGGGCACTTTGACATGGGACTGCAGGAACGAAACACCAACCTTCCGATTGGCAGGCGACCACTGAGCTACAGCCTACCCACGCCGTAGTACTACTACTACTCACATGTCCATATGTACATCCAAATAATCAAGGTAATCCAGTGTGGCTCATCATTCATAGAGATGTGATAAGTGTGAAGGCCATAACAGATGGTTCATTGAATTTTCACACACATTTATCCTCATTCGATGAAACTTCATGCCATGTACATATGCACCAATGTCATATAATGATGTTGTATCATCTATATTATTTATAAATTTAGTTTATGTCACTAATATCAAATAAGACTACAAAGTGTCTCACCATGAAAGACATGATGAAACAAAATAAATCACCAAAAGCACAATAAATCTAAGCACACATAAAAATAAAGTTGACTAGCCTTATAGCTCCCCTGTAGACATGATTTAAGACATATACTGTATAAATACTTTGCTTGGAATGATAATTTGTGTCTGAATTAATTATGTTGTTAAGGATTCCTAAAATGACATTCACTCCTTCTCCATATAAAGTTTAGAGATGGTATAGTTTATAGAGTTTAGTTTTATCACATCCTTTATATACCTCTGTTTATTTCTTGCTGTTTATTATCATGTGTTTGGCATTGTGAACAATGTCTTTAATAAGATTATTTCACACTAAACAAGGTACTTTAGTAATCTCTATGCTCTATTAATCTGTTCTGCACAACACTACAGTTATTGCTACCTCAGAACTACTGCTGCTTCTGCTATTTATTTTTTATAACTACTGTGTGTTACTACAGCTTCCTTTTCCTCCCTCTCTTTCCTTCCATTACTAACAAAAGAAAAAAACATTGACTACATGTCTTTGCCTTGACAACACAGGCTGTTCTCCATCGGACTCTGAGCCGCAAATTGATAATGTCAGTCTGGATGGGTGAGTGGTGCTGTTGTTTGGGTAGTAACCTTGTTGACTCTGAGAAGTCTGCTCTCACATTCCTCACATTCCCCACACAGCCATCCTCCACCACCCATCCAGAGCCTCAGACTCAAGTCTACCCACTGTTCACCAAGTAACAGGCCTAAGATTTACTTCTTCAAACATTTCTCTGAGCCAGAGCAGCTCTGGATACACACATCACTTTATCGGCTCGATTGACTTAATTACCCTGCTTCATGTAGTAAAGCCGAACTCACTAAGTGTAAATATGTAATCTATGCACATTGTCAGTACAAAAAAGAAATGAAATGTTTGGATGAAGTCCTCATAAACATTGTATGACAAGAATGTAAACACGGTGGTCACCTTAATGGCTATGCAGGATAGCAAGATAATGGCAAGCAGCTAGTCTAGTAGGTGCCCCAGTTGTGTTAAGTAATTTTTTCCTCTTTCTTCTTAATGCTATTCTTGACCTTGTGTGACAAGATAACTAATTTCAATTGTAATACTGTATTTAGATTCCCCTCATACAAGCATCTGATGGCATTTTGGAACCTGATTGAGGCAGAAACGTCCAAAATAGTTAGGGTCACCAGAGCAAAACTGAAAGCCCTTTAACCAGACAAACTATGTACCCAGTCCCCCCAAAACAGATGCTTAAGCATTAAAAAGGTGGTTTTGAACTAACACTCAAACACTTCTCCTCCCCAGAAACTGCTGCCAGTAGATGAGCTCATGCTCTTCTTGACATACCTGTCCACTGGCTCTACCCAGAGGAAGATGGGTCAGAGATTCACCATCCACCGAGCAACAGTTGAGATATATATCCTTAACCGGAGATAACAGACAATAAGAGAATAAATTGTTATGCACGTTCTTTTACTTTTAATACTTAAAGTACATTTAAAATCAGGTACTTTTTACTTTTACTTAAGTAGGGTTGTCATTGTTGTACTTCTACTTTTACTAAAGTAAATATGTGTGGGGTGTAACATATTGTTTCAGAGATAAACAAGCTTTTGCCGTGAGCGTGAACAACTTTTGTGCTCCTTTTCAAAGATTTACAGAGTCAGAGTTTTCTGTTTTAAATTTGGCTACGCAGTGCTACCTAGCCTGTGTAACCATTGCTGCCAGTCCAGATTTCCCCAGGTCTGTTGCCGGTAACAGTAACACTTTTCACCATAGTCGACCGATTTTACAAGGCTGTGCATTTCGTTCCCTTGCCCAAGTTACCTTCAGCTGCTGAAACTTCTGAGCTTTTGTTGTATTATGTTTTCCGTCTCCATGGTATCCAGCAAGATGTCTCCAACTGAGGGCCACAGTTTTGTATTTGTATTGCATGAAATTTGTTGTTTCTGACAACCATCCACATTCTGTGCCACTTCTCACAATAGTTTTTGTGACAACACAGTTTGGAGACCTGGGGTCCGTTTCAGAAAACAGTTTGTTAACCCTGACATGAGGTAAAGTTTTTTGTTTCAGAAAGGGAGGTTAACCAAACTTGAGAGAGCAGGGTAACTTCACCCTGTTTCAGAAAGAGAAGAACATTAACCTCACAGTCAGTTACTATGGTAACTAAGCCTGTGAACCTAACCTGGTTGGAAGCAGGTTTTCTTCTCTCAGTCTCCTCCCTCTCACACAGCGCTCTTTCATTTCCTCATTCATTCATTCAGTCTGTAGCAGGACCATTTTAGCACAGTTTGAGACAGGAGGCCAGATACAAAATATAAATGGAGTTTATTCACACAGTTGCATAGATTAAAAACACTAGTAAAAAACGGCAAACAACGCCAGCGTGGACACAGTAGCAACTTTAAAAAAGAGAAAGAAATAAAGTGCAATATGGCACCTGCGCAGTCACTTGATATAAATAGCAAAATTTCACTGGAATAATTTAGAGGCTATTAACATGCGTTAGGACCCAATACACACAATCCATCCATCCATCCATCCATCTTCATCCGCTTATCCGGAGACGGGTTGCGGGGGCAGCAGCTCCAGTAAGGGACCCCAAACTTCCCTTTCCCGAGCCACATCAACCAGCTCCAACTGGGGGATCCCGAGGCGTTCCCAGGCCAGGTTGGAGATATAATCTCTCCACCTAGTCCTGGGTCTTCCCCGAGGCCTCCTCCCAGCTGGACGTGCCTGGAACACCTCCAATGAGTGCTGAAGGTCACAGACTGATGATGTCATCAAGACCACATCGTCCCAGACTTCCACGCAATGTTGAAGAGGCGTGTCAACCAAGACATCCCCTCCACACCCAGAGCTTTCAGCATTTCTGGACGGATCTCATCAATCCCTGGGGCTTTGCCGCTGTGGAGTTGTTTGACTACCTCAGCAACTTCCACCAGGGAAATTGACGACAATCCCCCATCATCCTCCAGCTCTGCCTCTACCACAGAGGGCGTGTCAGCTGGATTTAGGAGTTCCTCAAAGTGCTTCTTCCACCGCTCTATTACCTCCCCAGTTGAGGTCAACAACGTCCCATCCTTACTGAATACAGCTTGGATGATTCCTCGCTTCCCCCTCCTGAGGTGGCGAACGGTTTTCCAGAAGCACCTTGGTGCCGACCGAAAGTCCTTCTCCATGTCTTCTCCAAACTTCTCCCACACCCGCTGCTTTGCCTCTGTCACGGCAGAGGCTGCTAGACCTCCTAGACAACATATCCCGGAAAGACTCCTTCTTCAGTCGGACAGCTTCCCTGACCACCGGTGTCCACCAGGGTGTTCGCGGGTTACCGCCCCTTGAGGCACCTAAAACCTTAAGACCACAGCTCGCCGCCGCAGCTTTAGCAATGGAAACTTTGAACATTGTCCACTCAGGTTCAATGCCCCCAGCCTCGACAGGGATGCCCAAAAACCTCCACCGGAGGTGTGAGTTGAAAGTTCGTCGGACAGGGGCCTCCTCCAGACGTTCCCAGTTTACCCGCACTACCCGTTTGGGCTTACCAGGTCTGTCCAGAGTCTTCCCCCACCCCCTCACCACCAGATGGTGATCAGTTGACAACTCTGCCCCTCTCTTCACCCGAGTGTCCAAAACATACGGCCTCAGATCAGATGAAACAATTATAAAATCGATCATTGACCTTTGGCCTAGGGTGCTCTGGTACCACGTACACTTATGAGCATCCCTATGTTCAAACATGGTGTTTGTGATGGACAATCCATGACTAGCACAGAAGTCCAACAACAGACAACCCCTCTGGTTAAGATCAGGGAGGCCGTTCCTCCCAATCACGCCTCTCCAAGTATCTCCATCATTGCCCACGTGTGCATTGAAGTCCCCCAGCAGAACTATGGAGTCCCCTACTGGAGCCCCATACAGGACTCCATTCAAGGTCTCCAAGAAGGCCAAATACTCCGAACTCTTGTTTGGTGCATATGCATAAACAACAGTCAGGCGTAGGGAGGCGACCCTCTCGTCCACCGGGGTAAACTCCAACGCAGCGGCGCTCAGCCGGGGGCTTGTGAGTATCCCCACACCCGCCCGGCGCCTCACACCATGGGCAACTCCGGAGTAGGACAGAGTCCAACCCCTATCCAGGAGTACGGTTCCAGAACCAAGACTGTGCGTAGAGGATAAGCCCCACCAGATCTAACTTGTAGCGCTCCACCTCCCGCACAAGTTCCGGCTCCTTCCCCCACAGAGAGGTGACATTCCACGTCCCCAGAGCCAGCCTCTGCCGCCCGGGTCTGGTCCGTTGAAGCCCTTGACCTGTTAACATGTTGGGTTAAAAATGAATTGTTGTGACGACTTTAATCCTAAAACAAATACTAGTTAAATAACCCCATTTGAGTAAAACCATCACAACTTGATACAATAGTCAGTAATACAAGTTAATATGCTGAGAAAAGTAACCAAGGATAAATATAAAACAACTCTAGGACTCGG
Organism: Etheostoma nigrum; assembly: GCA_029931835.1. NCBI lineage: Eukaryota > Metazoa > Chordata > Actinopteri > Perciformes > Percidae > Etheostoma > Etheostoma nigrum. The sequence continues at coordinate 2,778,417 of CM057259.1, forward strand.
CAGGGGCAAACTCAGACAAAGAAAGAGGTGCAAGGGTTACAATGGACATCATGAAGGCTATACAGTCATTCAAACAAGATCACCACTCTTAGATGAATGGTGTGCTGACAGCAATTTCAAATTTTCAAACCAACATTTCTGAGGCTGAGACGTGGATATCCATGACAGATGACAAGATTGACATGCGCAATAACGTCTGCATACTGGGTGTGTCTGATAGGCAGGAGGGCTCAGATCCCTGCTCCTACATCGAGAAATGGATAGCGGACATTTTGAAAATATCACCCTCGATTCTGGAGCGGGCTCTTCAAATCACAACAAGAAAAAACCTGACACTGCTCTAATAACATTTATTGTGAAGCACCAAAACTACAAAGACAGAGAAATCCTCCTTAGAGCCGTAAGGGCAAAGAAACAGGTGATATACAAAAACAGCAGATTTTTTGTTATTGGTAGAGGTTAAATAACAGCAAAGGCAATATGATGCCGTGAGAAGGAAGCTGCGTGACAGTGGACTCATGAAATATCAGATCATCTTGGATCAAGTGCTAAGGGTGTTGGTTCACTGAACATCTGATGTGGTGTACACATTTAAACACAGGATCCAGTGCTGTTCCAAGGTTTTATTGTTGTCAATGCAGGCTTTAAGGTTTACACTGGTTGCAGGTGGATAATGGATGATAGATGGATGTATGGACGATTTTGTCTGAACAAATAAAGATATAAAGAACAGTCACAGATCTAAATAGCCTTAAACAATCAATACTAACAAATTAAGTCGGATTTAGCTTGACTTACATCAGTAATGCCTCCACAGTCTGCACTGCATCCACAATATGTACTTGGTTTTTCTTTTAACTTTAAACAAGGTTTCACTCTGTATTTTGTTTGTTTAACATAAACCAAACAAAATACATAAAATTTTCAGGCATAACATTCAACTCCTCTCACTCCTCTCTTTGTTCTGCCTGGTTTGTTTAGTCAAATTTATGGTAGATTGGGAAATGCCTCCAATGGAGTTTGGGGGGTGCTGGAACGAGCCAGACACATAGAAATGCAGTGCCCTGCTCATCTGCCAGGAGATTTATATCTTTACAATTGTAATGTGATATTATATATATTTGTTGTTGGAATAGAGGTATTTAGACCAGTGTTCATTGTAATAACAGCTGTTCACAGATACATTTCCTTAATCTCAACAGATATGTCTGCAAACAATAAAAAAGCAGAATAATTCTGCCTCAGACATGTCTATGGAAGAAACTGAGGGGGTGAAAAAACACCCAAAGGTTATTAAGCTTTTCCTAGATTTCAAATCAGACTCAAATACAGTGATTATTTTGTCTTAGCCAGATATACTTAAGTCATAAATATATCATGTGTTGTATATGTGTGTAAAAGGGTGGTAGTGATGAACATTGTACAAGTGCTTTGAGTGGTCCCAGAGACTATACAAGCGCTATATACACTCACCGGCCACTTTATTAGGTACACCTGTCCAACTGCTCGTTAACACTTAATTTCTAAGCAGCCAATCACATGGCGGCAACTCAGTGCATGTAGGCATGTAGACATGGTCAAGACAATCTCCTGCAGTTCAAACCGAGCATCAGTATGGGGAAGAAAGGTGATTTGAGTGACTTTGAACGTGGCATGATTGTTGGTGCCAGAAGGGCTGGTCTGAGTATTTCAGAAGTTTCAGTTAGTCCGTGAATAAATGCTGTGCAAGACCAACAGTTGAGGCTGTGGTTCATAATTGCCATGGAATGAAACATAGGTTTGGTCTGTTTAACAAAGTAATGTTAATTAGACACTTCAGATAAGTCATCCAATACAAGAAATTGTTGCAAATAGCATGATTACAATGCTGAAATCTTTAATTTAAGCAGCCCTCAATTATTTGTCTCAAACATAGCTTAACCATGTCATATGATTTGCTAGTTTGGTATACTTTAAGAAAAGATATTAGTGGGACCACTACAGATGAACATTTAATATCCAGGAATTAAGATTATTCACAACACCGCTTACTTTCCGTGAAACAATTAAAGGCACTGACACTCCAACCTGATTATTGGCTGTCTAGCGAGGTCAGTGACTCGAGTCTGTTTGGTGGGTTTGATGCCGTTGTCAGTCGGAGGAGCCGTCGGCCTTCATTTGAGCCGACCTGACATGTTGAATCGAAAGGCAGGCAGATTGGTCATTGGACTCAATGACCAATCTGATTGGTGGAGTGCTAACTCGTAAAAGTCGGCATCACTTCGGTTTGTTCTGGGACACTTTTTTGACCGACTCGGGGAGGCAGTCAGTCCGACTGCCTTTTCTTCCAAAGGTTGGCTGTCGGGTTGGTATGTTGGAGCCTTTAGCCAGAATTAAGCACATTGACCATAAGTGATCAAGCCATATACTATGTTTCAACCTAGTCTTGTTTTTGTTTTTTTTAATAATTCTTTATTAAGTTTTTCACATACAAAAAACATACAAATAACAATGACCACAGCTATAAAAAAATAATGTATGAGTAAACTATACAACAAAACAATCAAAAGATGAAAAACAGATTCAATAATTGTACAAATAAACAATAAGTAGATAAAGTCAAGTAAATAACTGAAAAAGCTATAGTAATGATGATCTTCAAGTTAGTGCAACATTCTAATCCTCCAAAAATTTCAAAAACGGATTCTCCACTTTAACAAATTGTTTTCTTTACCCTCTAACAATATATGTAAGTCTTTCAAGTGCAAAGTATGTTGTAATCTCCTTCAGCCACAACTGTACAGACGGCAACTGTATATATTTTTCCAGAAAAGAGCAATCAGTCTTCTAGCTTGAAGAAGCCCAATATCCATCAACACTGATTGTTTAGAATTGACGACCACAACTTCAGGGTATATGCCCAGGATACAAAGTTTCGCTTGCAGGGGGACACTCTTAGCCACCATCTGGGAAATGGCCCCCATCACACTAAGTAGTAGTGTGAGCATTCCCAAACACAGTGGAACAGTGTTCCTTTTTCCTCTAAGCACTTACAACAAAGCACATTAGGATAGATTTTATTCAGCTTTACTGCAGTGATATAAGTTTGTATTAGCCATTTATATTAAAGCAATTCCAAACCTTATCTTGTTAAAATGAATAGAATATAATATTGCACATTATACCTTTGACCAACGTTGTTACCTGCTTTGTGTTCGTTGAAAGTTGTCTTGTTGCTGTTGTTGGATTTATGTTATTGTTATGTGCTGCTGCAGTTATGCGTTTCCCACACCAAGTGAAGAAGCAGATTTGTCATTAAAAACTTGTCCTGGGATTTAACATCCTCTCTTGCAGCCACCAGAGAAGGAGGGTGGGCTGGCTTGCCAGGTAGGAAACAAGACTGAATGTGCCTTACTGGGATTTTCCCTCGACCTGCAGACCTCGTTTCGCAGAAAAGTTCCAGAAGAGAAGCTGTTCAAGGTCTACACCTTCAACTCTGCGAGGAAGTTCATGAGCACAGTGCTAAAGAACCATGATGGCAGCTCCCAAATGTACAGCAAGGGGGCTTCTGAGATCCTGCTCAGGAAGTACGTTGACTGCTGCTCACACAGCTCTGTGCACAGTTAGATGATAATCACATAACTCTTTTTGTGGTTCCAGGTGCTGTAAGATCCTGATGGAGCCCGGAAAGGTTAAAGCTTTCAAACGTCAGGCCCAAGACAACCTGGCGAAGAAGGTGGTTAAGTCCATGGCATCAGAGGGCCTAAGGACCATCTGCCTTGCCTACAGAGACTTTCCTACCACTAACTGAGAGCCTAACTGGGAAGACGAGGCCCGCATTCTCAGCGACCTAACCTGTATTACACTGGTTGGCATTGAGGATCCTGTACGACCCAAGGTGTGTCAACCCTGTCTTTTTAAAGAGACACAGGGAGGCAACCAGTCAATCATAGTAAAAATACTCATTGGGCCTCTTTCCAGCCATTAATTGTTCGCAATGACTGACTTAACCAATGCGAGCTATTTACAAACAGGGCACACTTGGGTAAAATTGCAGATTGCCTGCCACATGAGCGAGGAAAGAAAAGTTACGCTTTCCATATGCATTTGTGGGAGGGTCATGGGGAAAGTGGGATTTCCACCCGAAAAGGTGGGAAGATACGCGTTTTACAAAGAGTCTCTATTCTGCGGGGGAAATTCTCTGCCTCTTAAAAGCAAGTCTAAACCAGGTAGCGCGTTTTCCTATCTGTAAATGTACCTTATTCAATGGCAGCATTGATCCAAGCAAAGCAAAGGCATAGGCCAAGACAACAAGCAGACAAGATTTATGCCACTAGAATCACTCTTTTCCACTTAAGCAAACCAGAAATCATCCAACGTTACAGATTAAGCAGCCATGCAATAATTCTATTACTGGATGAAATCAAAGATGACTTGTTACCTCTCACTCAGCATTCATATTTCATCCCAACACATGTTAAACTCCTGGCAACATTACAAAGTTGTCACTAAATTTAGGCTGTGCCTTCTTTTTCCCGTAGGAAGATCCATGATAGATACAGTACTTATGAGCCCATTCTTAGCTCTTTTAGAGGCACGCTAATTACGGTAGAGGGTGGAGTATGTGCTGATTGCCTGATGGGTGTCAGGTTTGATAAATACTATGCAAAATGAGGAAGCATAGCATGCGCAATTACCGGACTTGCATAAACAGATGCAGGAAAAACTGCGGTAATGTTAGCAATTTACTGCTCAAAGAATATCTGAAGAAAACCTCCTTGAAACAACATGGTCCGTTCTTATTTTAAGAGTCTTTAATGTTTGATGTAAAATTACTTCATGAGGCTTTTTCACTCATAAAATCATGGCTAATGAGTAAGTGGGCATTCACACAGCCTACATCAGCCGTTGCAGCAAACGCAGGTCTTTCCATTTATTTTGAAAGAAGGTAGTGTGTTTTGGTGGTGGGGTTTACTGCAGGGGCGAAAAGTTAAGACCCACTAAATTTTTGGAAAAACGCAACCCTAGGTCATGCTGCAGTGGCAAATTATGTGTTTTGAGATCCCATACAGTAAAAATGAAAACATCACTCAGGCCCTGGGCAATTGACTCTCCCGTGTGATCTTGCGGGAAAAAAGAGGTTTGCAAGCATCGACACTACATTGCAAAATCCTCATCGCTGTAATGAACTGTCAAACTCATGTATGGATCCATTGTTCTGCTTCACCACAGATCCATTGTAGTTGCAAAGTGCTTTATGTTGGCAAGATCCTTCTCTCTTTCCCCTCTGCGTTTTCTGCACATGACAGGTAGCGCCACCTTGGAAAAATAATTGCGCGAGGGGATCATGTATTGTTTATCCAGAGTTTTGACCATGAATTTGAAGCCTTCATTTGTCACCGTGTTTATTGGGTACATGTCTTTGGCCAAATGAAATGTGATTGCATTCGTTATTTCACCGTGTCTTTGGGAGGTGGATGGGTATGGTGATGCGCTCAACAGGCTCGCTTCAATGGATGCCTGAACCTGAGTGGGATGACTAGTCTTTGAAACGCTTTTCTTGGCCCTCACACATTTATGGTATTTTTAAAAATGGTTAAAGAGGTTCGCTCAACGGAGCGTTCTATGAACGGAATGACTAATTTTAATCGCGCGATCACGCAAATTTGATTGTGGGAATCCCAAATTGTGATCGTGATTAAAATTTGATTAATTGTTCAGCCTTACTTTCTTTAAGGGGTCTCCTTGCCATGCTGTGCTTCTGAAGCTAGTTGTTTGTAAAGCTCTGTTGCGCTCACTGCGCCAGTACGAGCTGGGCTGTACGCTGGGTGAGAACTGCATGCTGACCTGAAGATGGGCAGGGGGTTGGGGCAGGAGCAGAGAATCGCTGGCTTTGGCTGCAGTAACCCGCTCAGTTCCCACTCCTTGTTGTAAAGTTACAGTGCTCAGTCCCTCTATTATGTGATGTGTTCCAACTGTTTCAATATCCTGGTCAGTTTGCCCCGTTTTGTTATCTATGCCACTGATCGTCTCAGTCATTTTGTCTTTAAGTAGCAACAATTCCGACATGCCGCCATCTCTGCAACTCTGCAACTTCCTCTCTTTCAAGGAACATCATAATGTGAGTCATCAATGATATGCAGGTTTTGTCTTGAACATCTCTTCTCTGTTCGCCTGATATGTCCAGTAAGTCACATATCTCTAGTAACTTGTCTTTAGTCAGGGTGTGCAATTCTCCTACTACCTCTTCCTGTAGTTATTCCAAGGCAGTCGTCATGTTGACAGGACAGGAGGAACCTTTACTGTGCAGGAGTTGACTCTGAATTAGATGGTCTTTACTGTCTCTGATGGTCTCTCGATGGCCTCAGTTGACATGTCCTTAACCACCAACTTCCAGCTCCCCTCAAACAGCAACACTTTCCTCACTGCAGCCTGCCTGGGTTGTTATGTGGGGATTTAGCTGGCTCTGAATTCAGCAACTGGGATGTGGAAACCGGACATCTGTGCAGCAATCCCAGCAGTGCCTCCAAAAATGTTACGCTCCTCAAAAAGGTAGAAATAATCACGAGAGTGATACGGTTATGTTTAAGTGCAATGATGTGCAACAGATGTACAGGAAATAGGTAGTTTTGTAGGGTACAAGGCATATTCAAGTCACAACAGCATACACTGTAATTCACAACGTACATGTTTATTCACAATTAACATAAAACGGCAGCTACTTTCAGTACGGCGCCACTCCTTGCTGCAACAGAGCGGAGGCTCCGCTCATACACACGTAATACACTCTGCAAACTTAACTCTAACTTACTCAAAATGTTACTAAAACACACCTTAAACACCCATGACATGTTAGCAAGTCATTACATTTAAAGTAACTCTGTTTTAAACAACTGGAGACTGTGTACATGCTGATATGTGGGTCTGATTATATTTTATTAAATCGGAATTGCACCACAGTGTTTTTGTCACTTCCTGTTCACTTCCTGAAGGCGGCTGGAAACTGTCCGACACAGCTTTTTTTCCCCCGCCCCCTGCTGCTGCCGCCTGCTCTCGTCTACTGTACTTTACAGGCGAAGCGCAGTTCATCTTGAACGAGCCTAGCGACTTTCCCAGGGACTTGGGTGGGGACCACAGCAGTCGATCTCAGGCTCACAGATTAAGAGCATTTAGTAGATCACAGATCAGTACTTTTACCCTTAAACTAGGCACCACAAAACAAATGTAAATGTGCTGCATTTATATAGCGCTTTTCTAGTCTTAACGACTACTCAAAGCGCTTTTACATCTTAAAGGAAACATTTACCATTCACACACATTCATATGAATGAAATTGTAGTGAATCTGCTGATGGTCTGCGTGATATGATAGTCATGATCATATATACTACAATGCCTTGCGAAAGTATTCGGCCCCCTTGAACTTTTCAACCTTTTGACACATTTCAGGCTTCAAACATAAAGATATAAAAACTTTATTTTTTGTGAAGAATCATCAACATGTGGGACACAATTGTGAAGTGGAAGGAAATCTATTGGATATTTTAAACTTTTTTAGCAAATAAAAAACTGAAAAGTGGGGCGTGCAAAATTATTCGGCCCCCATGCGTTAATACTTTGTCGAGACACCTTTTGCTGCGATTACAGCTGCAAGTCGCTTGGGGTATGTCTCTATCAGTTTTGCACATCGAGAGACTGAAATTCTTGCCCATTCCTCCTTGCAAAACAGCTCGAGCTCAGTGAGGTTGGATGGAGAGCGTTTGTGAACAGCAGTTCCCCTTCGAGGGGAACTCGAACTGCGTCGGTTACGACACTATGGGAACGCCTTTAGGCATGACAGGGCTGAATGCGAATGAAAACTACTCCAATCCTATTGGTCCTAGTGAGAACCGTAGCATGTGACGGCATAACCGTAGGGGCATATAAGCACACCGGCACATAGCTCATTAGCTTTTTTCTATTCAGCAGGCACGTTGGTTGATGTTGTGTTTGAATGATTACACGTATCCTACTCACCTGGAAGTTGCAGTATGTCCGAGCAGTTAACCAGTTCCCGGAGATGTGTGTCTCCCTTTCCGCGTTTCGTCACGGTAGGAGACTCTCATGAGCTGTGTGTTGCTTGTCTGGGCCTGTCGCACGCCACGGCGGCTCTCGAGGGGGCTGGTTGTGACCATTGCGAGGCCCTGCCCGTGCGGGTGCTGAAGTCCCGCATGGCCCTCTTTTCCGCGGACGGCCAGATACGCTCTCCCCGTGGCTCGAGCCCCGCGGTCGCTGAGGTGGCTCGGCGGTCCCGGTTGTGGGGATCGCAGCATAATCTGCTGGAGGACTCCGAGACGGCTGTTGCCCCGTCTCGTCCTTCGTCTGACGATTCCGACTCCCCTAGTCCCTGTTCGAGGGCCGGCTTCTCGGCTTCTTCAGTTCGTGGACGCTGACCGACAAAGTGGTTGCACTCTGGCTCTGAGGAGCTCAACGTCATCGGGGAGGGGACTTCCGGGTGTCGGGCCGACGTCATCAGAAGAGCGCAGAGAGCGCCGGCTTATGATGAGCTGCTGGAAGTGGGTGTGGCTGTGGCAAAACACGGACTGGATTGGCCACAGGCTGTCCGGGAGCCTAACACCGGTGGCAGACTGGATGTTCGCTTCCTGCAGAGCCACTCTGCACCCCCGCACCGATCCTTGCCGGTTTTTTTTCCGGGCTTACACAATGAGTTGTGTCGGTCTTGGGTTAAGCCTTTCTCCGCCCGGCTTTCTACTCCCCAGCTGCTGGAGTATAGCAATGTGGCGGGGATCAGGGACGATGCCGCGGGTTGAGGCCGCTCTGGCCTCTCTCCTCTGCTGACGTCTTCTTTTTGCCAGCCGGCGCTGCCGACAGGCCCGTGTCGGGTGGCTTCCACGCTGGTGGAGTCAGCTTATCTGGCGGCGGGCCAGGCTGGAGAGAGCCTGCACTCCATGGCGGTTTTTCGAGCCTGCCAGGCGTACCTGCTGCTGGTGATGGACCAGAGAGGGAGCATCTCTGAAGAGGAGATGGCGGAGCTGCGCAATACTGGCTCCCACCAGCGGAGCCAGGGGTGGCATGTGGCTTCTTGTGGTCCCCCTCGAGCGGCTTGGGACGCAGGCCAACGCTCCCGCGCTGCCCTCCCCGGCAGGTCGGGCCTGAGAGCCGTCGTGCAGTCACGGCGGGGCAAGGTCATGAGGCTGTGTGTTTTGCCCCCGGAGGCCGACTGAGGTCCCCTCCAGGACGGCCGCTAGCGCTGTTGTCCCGCTGCCGTGGCGCTCGGGACGCGCTAGCCGCCGCCGGACCTTCTCCGCTCTGCCTGCCCCGAGGGGTGGCAGTGGGCCGGAGGTTCGGCTCCCGGCAGGTCGGGCCTGAGAGCTGTCGTCCAGTCGCGGCAAGGGGCTGTGTTTTGCCCCCGGAGGCAAACTGAGGACCTTCTCCGCTCTGCCTGCCCCGAGGGGTGGCAGTGGGCCGGAGGTTCGACTCCCGACTGCGGATCATCGGCGGGTTCTTCCTGGCGGCCCTCTCCGGGGGTTCGTCCGAGATAGGCACGACGCACCGGCCTCCAGCCCCGAGGGGTTGGTTCCGCTGGCGGATTTCGCAGAGGCTTGGCAGGGCTTGGTGAACTTTTCCCCGTGGGTTCTGCGCACCGTTGTCGGTGGGTACAGGCTGCAGTTCCGGGTCCGCCCCCCGGCTTCACTGGGGTGGTCCGGACTGTGGTGCGCTTGGACCTGGGCCTGGTGTTGGTACAGGAAGTGCGCTCCCTGCTGGAGAAGGGGGCTGTGGAGCTCGTCCCGCCGCCGGCCTGCGGGTCCGGTTTCTACAGCCGGTACTTCCTGGTTCCCAAGAAGGACGGAGGCCTGCGCCCTATTCTGGATCTGCGGGTTCTGAACCGGTCTTTGAGGAGATACAGGTTCAAGATGCTCACCATCCCCGTCATCGTGTGTCACATCCGGTCCATGGACTGGTTTTTCACCGTGGATCTGAGGGACGCGTACTTCCACATCTCCATTCGTCCTCCCCACAGGAAGTTCCTGAGGTTCGCCGTTGGGGGCGTGGCGTACCAATATCGGGTTCTTCCCTTCGGCCTGGCACTCTCCCCTTGCACTTTCACCAAGTGTATGGATGCGGCGCTGGCCCCTCTGCGGCTCCAGGGCATCCGGGTCCTCAATTACATTGACAACTGGCTTATTCTGGCTCAGTCTCGGGAGTTGGCGGTTCGGCATCGAGATGTCGTCCTCGCTCATCTTCTTCGTTTGGGGCTGAGGCTCAACGAGGGAAAGAGTGTGCTGGCTCCCGCCCAGAGGACTGTGTTCTTAGGGGTGGTGTGGGACTCGTTGACGATGCTGGCACATCTGTCTCCGGCTCGTGTCGAGTCCACTCTGGCCACGGTGAGGAGTGTGAGGCTGGGCCGCGCCATCACTATGAAACAGTTCCAAAGGGTGTTGGGCCTCATGGCGGCTGCTTCCAGCGTGATTCCTTCTGGTCTTCTGCACATGAGGGCCCTGCAGTGGTGGCTGAAATCCAAGGGCTTCTCCCCGAGGGGAAACCCGTTCCGCCTGATATGGGTTACGCACAAATGTCTTCGTGCCCTGTCAGTGTGGAAGAAGCCTTGGTTCCTGTCCCGAAGACCCGCGCTAGGGGCGCCCTGTCGCCGTGTAATCGTTTCGACGGACGCTTCCCTTACTGGGTGGGGCGCAGTCATGGACGACCGCTCTGCAGGGGGTGTTTGGCAGGAACGTCACTCGTCATGGCACATCAATTGCCTCGAGATGCTGGCCATGTTCCGGGCTCTGAGGAGCTTCCTGCCTGCACTCCTGGGCCGCCACGTGCTGGTCCGGTCCGACAATACGGCGGTGGTGGCCTATCTGAACCACCAGGGTGGTCTGCGCTCGCGCCCTCTTTGCAGACTGGCGCATCAGATCCTCCTGTGGTCCCAGCAGAGACTGCTGTCTCTCAGGGCGATGTTTATCCCTGGGATTCGGAATCAGGGTGATGAAATGCTGTCAAGACAGGGACTAGGGCCCGGGGAGTGGCGGCTCCACCCCGAGGTGGTGGAGTCATTATGCGAAATGTTCGGACCTATAGACGTGGACTTGTTTGCGTCTCGAGAGACTACGCATTGTCCCCTGTGGTTCTCCCTGACGCCCCCTGCCCCGCTGGGGCTGGACGTCAGGGTGCAGGCGTGGCCGAGGCTGCGTCTGTACGCTTTTCCTGGAGAGGGTCCGTCGAGAGGGTGCCCGCCTACTTCTGGTGGCGCCGTTCTGGCCGGCTCGAGTGTGGTTCTCGGACCTGATGGTGCTCCTGGACGGACCGTCCAGGTACCTGACCCTGAAGATGGCCTTCCTCCTTGCCATCACCTCTCTGAGGAGGGTGGGGGACCTCCAGGCTCTTTCGGTTGCTCCCTGATGCCTGGAGTTTGCCCCTGGTAACGTGAGGGCCATCCTGCACCCCTTTGGTGCAGTCCACTGTCATGGGGCCTGTTGTGCTGCAGGCGTTTCATCCTCCACCTCATGTGACGGCGGAGGATGGGAGGCTCCATTTGCTCTGCCCTGTCAGAGCGCTGAGTGTCTTCACTCTGAGGTCCTCCCGGTGGAGGAAGTCGGACCAGTTGCTGGTGTGCTTCGGGTCCCCCAAGGCTGGGGTCCCCGCTTCCAGACATACTATCAGCAACTGGATCGTTCAGATTATTGCCCTGGCCTATCAGGTGCGCGGTTTGCCTTCACCTGTGGCTGTATGGGCCCACTCCACGAGAGGCATGGCGGCCTCCACGGCTCTCCTCTCGGGAGATTCTCTCCAGGCAGTTTGTGATGCGGCGGGCTGGGCCACTCCTCACACCTTCTTCAGATTCTATAGTCTGGACCTTCCCTCCGCAACCGGCGCCCTGGTGCTCTCCTCCTAGTCGTGCCCACTGGTTGCCTGCACGCTAGGGCAGGCGGGGTTTCGGCGCGGGTTAGTGGGTACCTCGTTCCCATAGTGTCGTAACCGACGCAGTTCGAGTTCCCCTCGAAATGGAACGTCTCGGGTTATGTATGTAACCCTGGTTCCCCGAGATAGGGGAACGAGACACTGCGTCGGTTCGCCGCCCCTCGCCCCGCCTGGAGTGCCTTGCTTCATAGAAAGAGCTAATGAGCTATGTGCCGGTGTGCTTATATGCCCCTACGGTTATGCCGTCACATGCTACCGTTCTCACTAGGACCAATAGGATTGGAGTAGTTTTCATTCGCATTCAGCCCTGTCATGCCTAAAGGCGTTCCCATAGTGTCGTAACCGACGCAGTGTCTCGTTCCCCTATCTTGGGGAACCAGGGTTACATACGTAACCCGAGACGTTTTCAGCTCTTTCCACAGATTCTCGATTGGATTCAGGTCTGGACTTTGACTTGGCCATTCTAACACCTGGATACGTTTATTTGTGAACCATTCCTTTGAAGATTTTGCTGTATGTTTGGGATCATTGTCTTGTTGGAAGATAAATCTCCGTCCCAGTTTCAGGTCTTTTGCAGACTCCAACAGGTTTTCATCCAGAATGGTCCTGTATTTGGCTGCATCCATCTTCCCCTCAATTCTAACCATCTTCCTTGTCCCTGCTGAAGAAAAGCAGGCCCAAACCATGATGCTGCCACCACCATGTTTGACAGTGGGGATGGTGTGTTGAGGGTGATGAGCTGTGTTGCTTTTACGCCAAACATATCGTTTTGCATTGTGGCCAAAAAGTTCGATTTTAGTTTCATCTGACCAGAGCACTTTCTTCCACATGTTTGGTGTGTCTCCCAGGTGGCTTGTGGCAAACTTTAGACAATACTTTTTATGGATATCTTTGAGAAATGGCTTTCTTCTTGCCACTCTTCCATAAAGGCCAGATTTGTGCAGTGTACGACTGATTTTTGTCCTATGGACAGACTCTCCCACCTCAGCTGTAGTTCTCTGCAGTTCATCCAGAGTGATCATGGGCCTCTTGGCTGCATCTCTGATCAGTCTTCTCCTTGTCTGAGCTGAAAGTTTAGAGGGACGGCCAGGTCTTGGTAGATTTTCAGTGGTCTGATACTCCTTCCATTTTAAAATGATCGCTTGCACAGTGCTCCTTGGGATGTTTAAAGCTTGGGAAATCTTTTTGCATCCAAATCCGGCTTTAAACTTCTCCACAACAGTATTACGGACCTTCCTGGTGTGTTCCTTGGTCTTCATGATGCTCTCTGCGCTTTCAACAGAACCCTGAGACTATCACAGAGCAGGTGCATTTATACAGAGACTTGATTACACACAGGTGGATTCTATTTATCACCATCAGTCATTTAGGACAACGTTGGATCATTCAGAGATCCTCGCTGAACTTCTGGAGTGAGTTTGCTGCACTGAAAGTAAAGGGGCCGAATAATTTTGCACGCACCACTTTTCAGGTTTTTATTTGCTAAAAAAGTTTAAAATATTGTATAGATTCCGTTCCACTTCACAATTGTGTCCCACTTGTTGGTGATTCTTCACAAAAAATAAAATTTTTATATCTTTATGTTTGAAGCCTGAAATGTGTCAAAAGGTTGAAAAGTTCAAGGGGGCCAAATACTTTCGCAAGGCACTGTATATAAGATCGCTACTCAGTTCTTCCTTCACTGCTGCTTGCATTCTTCATGCAGGTCCTATCCGGTGTGGCCTGGGCAATTGTGTGCCCAGATCCTCTCAATAGGAAGGGCAGAGTGGCCAGATATCACTAAGAACTGATAAAGCCTAGATACCATCCCACAGTTTTTAGGCTGCACAGTAAAACTTCCAAGTAGGATGGATTGGCAAAGGCCTCTGCCATGGGACGCATACACCTTGAGTGCTGATAAAAGAAAAAAGAGGAATGTAAATCAGAAGAGGAATGTAAATCAGAAAAAGTTAATAAGCCAACCTTTCCTAAAAAAATCCTTTTGACAATGAAGTCCCCTCTGCTCCCATTGTGACGCTGTTATCGGCCTCCCTCTAATCAGAAGTGCTGTGTCAGTGTCTATATGTGTTTCAGCCAATCTCCAAGTCTTGTGGCACTCTTTGTTAGAAACATTGGCAAAAAGAACATCATGCAGTGACCAAGGTTCTGTCATAGCATTTTGGCACATTTTTGCGTCTGCACTTATAAGGTATTGGGTTTCACCGATGTTTTTTGGAATACTTTGTCCCAAATGCACTTCAGTAGGTTTTTCTGTCAGACTGTAACATGGGGAACTCTTCATCCTTTGCCTTTATGGTCACTATAACTACATTCAGTTGTGCACCTGTTGTTACACATCCATTTTTCCATATCTTTAAAGATGTTCAGAGCGGCAGAATAGCTATGTTTAATAATCTGGTTTAAGCAGGGGAAGACCTCAATGCCCAAATATTTAAACTGCTTAACAATTGGGATGTTAGCAGGGATGATTGAACTACGGGCAGAGTAATTTGCTATTTTAAAGCCTGATAAGCTTCCATGCTCCTGGCACAATAATAGTAGGTGAGGGAGAGACTGAGAGGGGTTCTCTAAAAAAACCAAAACATTGTCTGCAAATAATGAGAGATGATGCTGTGTACTACGAATGTATATTGGTGACACCATAATCAATTGGCAAATGACTTGAGCCAGAGGCTCCAGAGAAATAACAAATAATGCAGGACTCAAGAAGCAATCTTGGCTCTAGATCTAGAAACTGTAAATGAAGAGGAGGGGTGCGACCGGTTAAGACTCAAGCTGAGAGATTAGAGTTTGGTTGGGGTTCACTAATTTTGCCATATAAGACGCAAAACGACGGGCTAGGAGCTTTGCAAAACATTTTGTGTCAGCGTTAAGCAGGCACAAAGGTCGATAGCTAGAACACTCTGTAAAATCCTTAACCTTTTTCAGAAGTAAGGAAATCAAGGCTGTGCTATCATCCCTTGAGAATTCAGCCTTCTCAATAGAGAAGTTAATCATGTCAAGAAGGATCTGATTTGAATAATTCTTCAATAGAAATTAATCTGTCCAAGCTAGCTGATTTCTCTACTGATAACTGAGGCAAGTCAAGCAGATTCAACCAGCTGTCACAGTGGGATTTATCCAAGGTAACCTCAGAATTATACAGATTGGAATAAAATGTTTGAAAGGATTTATTTATTTTGACAGGGTCAGTTCTAATAATAGTTCTAATAGTTCTCTCTGAAGATTTGATAGCGGGAATGTCTGCTAAATAATGACTGGACCTTAATCTAGTTTGTAACAGTGAGTCTAATCTGGTGAACTCAGCTTCAAGGTGTTGCACTTTTAGTGGTGTAGCTTTATGCGCATTAGAGCGGAATAAAGATCTTCAGTGTTGTCGGATGAATCAGGAAAATATCCAGACCCATGATTCATGCTGAATCCATGGTTTGATAGAAGGTTTGCCGCCGCTTGATCATGTAGTTGCTGTAATCCGGGAATAAGCAAAATTTCCGGCCCTGAATAATGTGCGGAGATTTCGGCGCAGCTTGTAGGATTGCTTGCCTGGTTTGTGTAGCAAAGCACGTTGAAAATCAACGTGCGATTAGTAGTGTTGTTCTTCTTTGGGCTATCACTGTAGGCTTGATGGGCTCTCATAATCTTCATCCGAACATCTGCTACATTCAAGAGCCACTTAGGCAGGAACCGCGAGAGATACTGGATAGCATTAGCACCTTCTAGCTCCTCTTTCAGCCCGACGATGCGGATCTTGCATCTTTGGTTTCTGTCCTTCATATCTGCCAACCTCGCTCCATCTCTCGAAAAGCGTGGCCACGGCTGCCAAGAACACTTGCGTTGCTTTCCACTGTTACGCCCCAGTCTAGGGGTGCCTAGGATGCAACATCAACAAAAAAATCCCCATCTTCCCCGTCTCCCAAGTAGCCACAAAACTAGTTGTTTTAATATCACAAATGTATTTATTTGACATTAAGTAAAACTCATAATTAAACATAGATATACTGTATGTAACTTAACTAAGGCTTCAGGGTGGCCTACCACTAAAATAACTAAATAAACAACCTGTCTAGAAAGTAAGATATTAACCTAAAGAACCAACATATGGCCAAATGATTGACTTACCTCCCTAACTGATTAAACAGGAGAAAACAAAATAACACACCTGGAGGTCCACCCTTACTATTGAAACAAAAAGTACCCAATCTAACACAACAGCTAGACAAAGTGTGGCCAGTTGGGAGATGAGGAGGATGAGGAATGCCTGCTGCCCGCCGACGGACGCCATCTTGCCTCTTTAAATATCCGGTAGATCCCCAGCTGCAGCCAATCATGGGTTGGGCATGTCTGCTTCCACCAGTTATCTCCCAGATATAGCACAGGGCTATTTGAATGTGAAAACAAGATAAAACACAGGACACATGCACACACACAACAAAACACAAACAAATATGACAGCAGTCGTAACCACCCATAGTTTTTAGGTTGTTCACATCCAATCTGATAGAGCCAAGGCTTGCAGTCAGAGATGCTAGCTGGGCATGGACAGCAGCCAGCTTATTATTGATCCCAACCTGTTGAATCAACCTGTTGAAGAAATCTACAGATGGAGGGTAGTAGGCCTAAAACAAACACCAAACAAGGTCATTTTGTTTGGGGCTAAGTGAAGCAAAGATGATTCTGATTGGTTTAAAGAATTTCCAATATACCAGAGCAGATTTTTTTCCATCCCAGAATGCTGTGTGGAGTCGCTACTCCACAGCGCTGTGGAAGGTCTGGCAATGTGACTCCTCCTCATCTAATAGTAACGTTTTTCAATATCAGCACAGTGTTATTTCCTGTGAAATTAACAAAAATCAGAAACAGCTTTTTTTCAGGTTAGCGAAAGACCATGGTCTCTGTGTCAACTGATTATTTTGTAGAAATCTGTTGAGTATTAAACAATTGTGCGAGTGTGATGGAATTAAGATAAATTGGTAATGATATCATGGAAAGGAAGTTAAAAAGTATTTTAAAGACATAAATGAAAAAATTATTTTCCTTTTGTCCCTTGAGCCCCTGCCCCACAAAATGTCTTTGCAAGTCCCTGCAGGTAGCGTTTGGTGATTAGAGTGGACCTGTGCAAAGTTAATTCATCGTAACTGTGTTGCTGTCAGATTTTAGGTGATCATTAAACCCACTCAACTCTTTAATGACCAATCACTGCTGATGTAGTTACTGTGCATTGTTTAAGACCAATCCAAGACACACTGTGCATTACTTGTTAATTCTGTTTAGTCACTCTCATTTCCATTTGAATCCGACTTAAATTTCTGCCAAGCCACCACGTGACTTTTTGTTAAAAGACAGCTAACAACTTATTCTTGTAAATAAAAGAAGTGGAGGACGAACACTAACCTATTCCTTCTGCTCTCTTGCAGCCACAGCAAGTCGTCCAGAAAAAGCTTGCTCAGGTAAGATCAAAAGGATTGTGCTTAAACACACACACGCATTACACTACTTAAAAATTACTTAAAACAACCAGGATTTAATCCTTATTACACTACATTATGCATCAAAATATATGCAATAATAAGTAGATGCAAATACCTTTTAACGGCACAAATTCCTTTCATGCGTAATTAACGTACATGTGTTCTGCGATTTGGGCTGATTTACACTCAGGCAGCTCTCTAGTTTGGGAAATCAGGAAGAATATAGCAGTAATTTTGTTGATGGCTAGCAGGAACAATCTTTCTTGAGCAGAAATGGATAAAGAAAATGGCAAATTCAGTTTCAAAGCCTTTCCAGATAGTTCTCTCAACAAGATTGATGTTATTTGCATGTACTGTCAATGTAAATTAAGTTACCAGCAGAGTGTGTTGTTGCATTTAACTGACCAATGTACAATGTATCTGTTGCTATAAGACACGTTGCTTGCATGGATAGAATTAGCAAACATTTTGTCTCACCTTGCCAGAACTATCTCCACAGCGCTGTAGAGGAAGGTCTGGCTAGTCCACACAATGTTAATGTAAATGGACTGTATATATAGCTCTTTTCTAGTCTTAACAACTACTCAAAGTGCTTTTACATAGTACAGCAACCATTCATGCACACATTCATACACTGTGGCCAAGGCTGCCACAAGGTGACACCTGCTCATCAAATAAACATTCACACACTTTTACAATCCATTTGGGGCAATTTAGGGTTCAGTGTCTTGCCCAAGGACACTTTGATATGGGACTGCAGGGACAGGTATTGACAACCAACCTTCCGATTGGCAGGCAACCGCTCTATTCTGCCACAGCCGCCGCTACACAACATTCCTGCATAGGAGAAATGAGGGACATCTGGTGGAACTTCCAGTGGCACCGGATCCAGCCAGTAAATATATACTGTATAGTTGTTGATATAGACTAGCTAAATTTTAGTATTATTCTACATTGCTTGCTCAACTTTTGTACGTCGGAGTTTGTAATAAAAACTGCAGAGGTTGAATAAAATTATTTTATTATTTTAAACTGCAGAATTTGAAGTAGAGAATCTAATCCTAACCCTGGGGCTGAACGGAAGGAATTATTATGGGTCTAAGCCCGAGGGGCGGGAGAACTGTGGCAGCACAGCAGGGCTGTGGAACCCAATTGTTTTTGTAAGGATTATTTTTTTTCCTGTATTCTTCTCAGCCTGAAACTCCCCCTAACTGTACATGGTGGGTGCCATTTTCAGGACTGGTCCAGAACCCTGAAAGGACCTCATATACAACAATTGACCCACTTCCACCACTAGGTGGCACAATAGCAGAAAAAACATGTTTGGCACTATAACTCCCAAATTGTACACACACATTCAAAAACCATATATCCAGGTGTTCCCTGGAGCCAACTGAATCTCCATGGCCACGTCCATTTCTGCCTAGACTTTTAGGTGTTAAAAAAATCGTGCAGTTGATCTGCACAAAACTTGACACATAGCATTTCCAGACCGACCTGACAAAAGTTATTAAAATAATTTTTATAGGACAAAAATTACCCATACATCCCATACAGTTGGGTACTAATTGATCAAAGTGGGCGTGGCCAATGGGATCCATGTTTGGATTCACCACTTTCACTAATGTGAACAACTTTAAATTTACAGGATAGATGTAAGGTCATGGACCTTACTTACCAAAAAATACACAATTACAGGTGGTGCTATACTGTGTTTTTGCCTTTAACTCCAACATTACACATCACACATTAAAAACCTTACATCTACGTGCTCACTGAATCAAGCTGTATGTAGGCCTTGCCCATTTCTGCTTTTTTTTTAATAACATGTCAACCATTTTAAGGTAGACTCTTGTGTGAGGTATGATTGAACTCAGCGGAGAGTTCCTTCTTCTTTTTAATGCTCTTATCAACATGGAAAAGTGGATTGGCTTGCTGTGTGCAAATGTGTTTTTATTGAAAACACCATTGGCATATAGGCTACTGTATTGTTCAATTTCACACGTAAAATTCTCACTTCAAGCAGTCATTCACAATTGGAGCAAATACTCTCACACAATGTAATACTGTCCATCAATAAAAGGGTGGAAAAAATACTTTGACGAGGGGGCGGAGAATTTGCATCAGCTGTGTGCTTTGCCATCAAGTGGTATTTCAGACTGGATGTGCTGTGATGACAACTCAGTTCACAGCGACAACACGCATATCACTTTGGTCTTGTCAATGGAACCATTTGGCAACTTTTAAAAAGTAAACTTTCAATTCAGAATCTTATTGGCATCCATTTTGGCATCTCGTGCTCGCCATCCACTCAAAATGTAACGTTACTACTCTTTGGCCAGCTTGCCAGCCCAAACAAGTGTGTGTGGCGTGCCTGTTTTGTTTCCGCTCTAGCTAGATCCGGTGGGGTGTGATGTGTGGTATGTTTTTTTTTAACTACCAGCATGTGGAAAAACTGCAAAGTTTGCTATGCCAAGAAGAACGTTAATCTCGCAATAAAGAAATTGATGCCGTTAAAATGGGTTTGCGTTAACGCCGTTAATAACGCGTTTAACTAACAGATGCTGTTTTGTTGTTGGCGTGAGCACCTACATCAGAGAGAAAATAAAGCAGAATGGTAATAAGCCAGTGCAACATGACACAGGACCCCCACCCCCAGCATTCCCTCACACTCCAGGAATCCACCAGCCTCCCTCTGTTCACTGGTGTGGGCCACTTCTTGGTGTGAATGCATAACTTGGCTTTGATTTGTGGCTTTGTGGGAACAGGGCTGAGGTAGTTGAGAGCCGCTGTGAGGCCCAGGGAGCTGCAAGCCATAAAAATGTCATTTAACTCTCCTACTTTAATAGACTGCATTATCTCAGCCCCACCACCACAAGCCTGTTCAAACCCTCAAACCCCATTAATTCCAGTGCTTGGGTGGGGTAGCTACATGACCCAACAGAAAGCTACAACTTTGCACATAGAACAGATTCCCATTGAAGTTTCAGCTACCAACCAGATCTCCTATTTTCCGTGCACTTTTGTTGTCTTTTTGCACAAAAAACACAATTGCAACAATTTCTCTCCTCATTGAAGGCTCAGCCAAACTAATGTGGGTTACACACCACAGAAAAATAAGCTGATTTTTTGGGGATTTTTGATGGTTATCTTGCCAGATTTTCCTGTTGTGTGACGTATGCTAAGAGTGTTTTATTTAAATCCCTCGATCTGCTCTGAAGTACATCCTGGCTAGGGTTGAATGAAATTGACACAATGTGAATTGCGATGTTGAGCATGAATATTGCAAAATCAATATTAATTTGATATTCTTAAACATATAAATAAATCTCAATATAAAAAGCAAATAATAAGAAAATTGAAACAGGGCCCACTCCCTGATCCTGGACCTCCGTGGCGCTGTCCGGAAAGACCATCGAATAAAAACAAATGGTACATATGGCCCAGTACATTTGCAATTGTATAGAATTTTTGTATACACACTGAGTGCTCATATTATGCTTTTTGGCTTTTCCCTTTCCTTGATTGTGTTATATATGTTATTGTGCATGTAATACAAAGTGAAAAAGCACAAAGTCCACCCCAAAAAGACTTACCATCTCCAACAGAAAACACTGTTCACAAACTGCTCAAAACAGCTCTATTGTAGTCCAGCCTTTCCTTCTGTGACAAATGTTCTGTCAGCCTTTCATCTCTCTGGGACTTAGAAACACGCTGTCTTTGCTGGACTTACTGCAAAGAAAACGATTACAACCTGTTGGAAACCACCTCACTGTTGTGGGATGGCTGTTTTGTCCCTGTTCTGTGTATTTTTTCTCTTCCCTTGTCCCCTGTGTTTCTGCTGTTGTGTTTTGTCTTCACCTGCCGTGGCTAGAGGCGTGGCCTTGAAGATCTAGGTCAAGGGGCGTGGCCATTCAGTCCTGCACAGCTTCTACACAGTTGCAGCTCATTCCACTCCTCACCTCTAGTATATCTACTCGGGCCGTTCACCTCTTCAGCGCCAGATCGTTAAACTACTCATGTGGTAACTTGGCTCCGTGGTTTTGGCTAGTGATCTTGTGAATTCCTTGTGCTCTGTTTAATTGTGCCTCCCCACTGGGACCTGTTGAGCCATGGCTCTGTCGCTATCTGCTGTTCTGCAGACTTCTACGTGGTACAGCACGAATACCACTCTATGTTATGGACACAGTTCCATTGCTGCTCAAGAGTGTTGAGGTCACATGGATTCATGTGTCATCACACAACAGTTTAATGATTGCAGGCAAAGAGCCAAACAGAAGCGTAGCACGTCAGCGGGAAATTTTGGCTACAAGAGAGTAATGCTGGATGACATATCTATATATGTCATCCAGCATTCCATTCCAGGATGCAGCTGCCTCTCACACTTTGAAATCATATCGTGACTGTGTGGATATCTTATTCAGATGACAATCATTCTTACCAAAAAACTCTAGAAATAGGTAAAGTTATGAATTCATAATTAACGTTTAATTAGCTTAGATATAATCAACTGTCTGTAAGATGTGGCTTGTGTAAGCAAGCAGGCCAAGCAAGCATACAAGACACACCCTCTACTACAGCTCTCCACTTTTTTCATACACTGTGGCCGAGGCTGCCGTACAAGGTGCCACCAGCTCATCAGATGAACACTCACACACATTCACACTCCGATGCGCAGCATCGGGGGCAACTCGGGGTTCAGTGTCTTGCCCAAGGACACTTCGACATGGGACTGCAGGGCCAGGGATTGAACCACCAACCTTCCAATTGGCAGGCAACCGCTCTACCGCTGAGCCACAGCCGCCCCACAAACAAAGCAATCAATACATTACAATTTACACATTCCTCTTACAATTTAACCTGTCACACGCACATAATCTACATGTAGAATAGTGAAACTCCAAATGGAAAGCACATTTGTCACAGCACGCATCAAGCAATCGCCATCCACTTACAATATGTTTTGTGTTTCCTGTAATCTAAACCTATAAAAACACATCGGTGACAGGTATTTAAAATAAAGTGCCATGGCTCATCTGGCTTTATTGGAGGATTTTGGCTGACTGTGCACTCTGCAGGGAGTGCATTTTTTTGTAAAGTAAGTATTTAGTAAACAGCAACAAACAATTGCAAACAATACACTGAGACAGAGAATGCATCCCAGGGCCAGAAATAAAAAAATAAAAAAATAATAAATATATAAAATAGAACATAGAGAGGAAAGACGGGGGAGGGAGATAAAAACAACACATGCAGAAACAGACACAACCAAACACATACACAAATAGACATGCACAAAATAAGGAACCATACACTTTAAGTTTGATCTCCACATGTCATTGCAGTGTAATTTGTTCTCTTTTCTTTTCTTGTTTGTTTCATTTATTTCAGTGTGAATGTCCGATGGTCCAGCGTCAGCTGCAGAGAGTCTGTCTTATGTCCTTGATCAATGATGCCAGACAGAGCTGTGTTGCCTGTGATGCTGGCAATGCAAACAGAATTCACAGCTGTAGCAACTTTCTCCCAGGCAGCGTTTTTCCTTTTGTTGGTAACACCCTCACTGATTTAACCAAACAATAACTTTTTGTTGGATTTAACTTTGTCAACCTCAATCTCTGTCTCTGACAAGTTCCTCTTCTTCACTCACTTGGCCATTATTTCATTAAGAAAAAATACATACACTGTATGCACAATTATTAGGCAAGTGAGTATTTTTGACCTTATTGTCATTTTCATGCATATTTTCCAATTCCAAGCTATAGAAACTCAAATGCTAATGATGTGCATTTATTTAATGAGGGAGGGTGTGGCCTAAATTGATCAACACCCTATATCAAGGTGTGCATAATTATTAGGAAGCTTCTTTACCTCAGACAAATTGGGCAAAAAAAGAGATTTAACAGACTCTGTAAAGTCAAAAATTTTAAAATACCTTTCAGAGGGATGCAACACTCTTGAAGTAGCAAAGATATTGAGGCGTGATCACCAAACAATCAAACGTTTTGATGCAAATAGTCAACAGGGTCGCAAGAAAAGTGTGGGGAAAAAGACACATATTCAATGCTAGAGACTTGAGAAGAATTAAACGTGAAGTTACCAGGAACCCATTAACCTCCAGTGCCGCCATATTCCAGAAATGCAACCTACCTGGAGTGTCCAGAAGTACAAGGTGTTCAGTGCTCAGAGACGTGGATGAAAGGCTGAAACACGACAACCACTTAACAAGACTCATAAGTTGAAATGTCAAGACTGAGCCAAGAAATATCTGAAGACAGATTTTTTAAAGGTTTTATGGACTGATGAAATGAGAGTGACTCTTTGTGGACCAGATAGATGGGCCTGTGGCTGGATCTCTAATGGGCACAGCTCCACTTCGAGTCAGATGCCAGCAAGAGGGAGGCGGGGTACTGGTATGGGCTGCTATTATTAAGGATGAGCTAGTTGGACTTTTTTCGGATTGAAGAAAGACTTAAAATCAACTCATAAAACTACTACCAGTTTTTAGAAGATACTTTCTTAAAGCAATGGCACAGGAAAAAAGTCTATATCCTTCAAGAAGGTCATGATTTTTATGCAGGACAATGCTCCATCACATGCATCCAAGTATTCGACTGCGTGGCTAGCCAGCAAAGGCCTTAAAGATGACAGAATAATGACATGGCCCCCTTCTTCACCTGACCTAAACGCCATTGAGAACTTGTGGGCCCTTCTTAAACGTGAGATTTACAGTGAGGGAAGACAATACACCTCTTTGAACAGCATTTGGGAGGCTGTGGTTGCTGCTGCACAAAAAGTCATCATCAACAGATCAAGAAACAGATTCCATGGATGGAAGGCTCATTACAGTTATTGAAAAGAAGGGTGGCTATATTGGTCACTGAATATTTCTTGAAATGTTAATAGTGTTTATTTGTACATCTCAAGTTTTATTCTTACTCTAAGAAATTAAAATTAACAAGTAAGATGGGAACATTTTAGTTTTTCCATTTAGTTGCATAATAATTCTGCACACTAATAGTTGCCTAACAATTCTGCACACCGATATTCTCCTGAGAAAGCCAAAACTCACTTTTCCTTTATTAAATTTTTTGTTTTGATGTTTATTAACATTTCTGATTGACTGATGGCAATACATTTGTTACAGTACAATACAATAGATCCTCAGGAATAGAACTTGCCTAATAATTTTGCACATTCACGTGGTCTTTAAAGGGATGTGTTGTTATCATATATGATTAATTGGAGGCGTTTCTGAATGTAAATATGGTTAGGAGCACGATTGTTAAGAACGTGGGATTTATTAACACTGATTACTAACTGACGTGCCTACAACCAGCATTGCACACATTCTTAATTTTAATCATAGGACAGAACCTTTTAAATGCATAATAATGTTGATTAATGAGGCTCAAGGTCTGTGTTTGCCTGTCTGAACAAGAGCTTTTGTTTCAACCCTATTAGGCCATACAGGAACGGTTGTGGTGTTTTGTAGTCAAGTAGTTTACCACACATTAGTTCCTGAAACGGCTCACAACTGTTCTTCTTGTTGAGATGTGGTTGGAGGAAACTCTTTAGTTCAGTTATGGTTAGTCTATCATCACTAAGTATCTTGTATTTAAAGTTCCCTTAATAATTTTAAGGACATTTCTAATTATGTCATTTTCACTGTGGTTTTCTGCTAGGCCCTCATCTTTATGCTTAAGCCGAGCTGCCACCTGCTCTATATCTTGGAGCCCCAGGCTGCCAAACGAACAATAGGCTCGTTCGAGATGAACAGCGCCTCGCCTGTAAAGTGGACAAGAGCAGGTGGCAGCAGCAAGTGGGACAAAAAGCTGCGGTAAAGTGACAAAAACACTGTGGTGCGATTCAGATTTAATAAAATATAATCAGAGCCACATATCAGCTGGTACACAGTCTCTAGTTGTTTTATTTATGACAGAGTAGCTCTCAGAATGTTCTACATGCAATCTGTTGCTGATTTTAATTAACAGACGATCAGTGATCTGAACGGATTTAGTCTCTCTGACTTCTAAACGTCACTATCAGCCAGAATGTACAGAATATGACTTTAAATCAGACAAATAGTTAAAATCCTTCCGATTCGTTGTCGTCATGACAGCGCACGCACGCTGGGAAGTAACTTTTAGAAACGCGCTTTCCAATTCGAAAAATGGAGAAAGAGCCCGAGTCTGAGCAGTCTGAGGCCCCGCCACCATCAGTTAAGAAAACAAGGTGTGGGTACAAGACTGGCAGAACTCTTTTGTTTAAACTGTGGTGTTGAGCAACTACAATTCCTGTTAGTCCTATAATTTTATATTATAATGTATTTAAAGTGAATAAATTGTAATGAAAAACAAAATTAAATAGCTAAAGTAAAATGTAAGTGGAAGTGCATCTGTCAATTCATTGAATGTTCAAAATATTATGAATCTTTATTTAGAAAAAAATAGGCATTGGTTGGCCTGTTCATGAGCTTACATCAGCAATTACACATGTTCAGGGGCATAGGGCATAATTAATATAATGTAAGGTGGTATGTGCTAGAAATGGGTAAACCAGTATCAGTGAGTCTGCCGTGGGGTGGGGGCCCTGCTGCGCCAGGCAGTGTCCCACGTTGTCCAGAAACCTACCCCTTGTCCCCCTTTGGGCTTATTAGCAGGTGGTCACCCTAGTCTGATGTGTTGTTGCTTATTTTGGCCTCCCTGTACCTAAACTCTCTACGCTGCAGTGGAAACAGTGGGAGATTTTTATTAAAATCATATTTCCTGCCTTATTAATTAAATGGTCAGTTGCTCTGCATGACCGCTCTGCTTTGGCTCTAGTGGATGAAGTTTGCATAGCTTGCGATTTAACTCTTCATAACTAGCCAGCATCTTAGTACTCAATCTCTTGTGCGTCTCTATTAGCTCTATCTGTTTCAGATGTATTTAATTGTCACAGTACATGCACCTGGATATCAGAAGCTTCTGGCGTCTGTTTTTGCCTGTGTCTGCCAAAAACAGTAAATGTGACATAGCACTTTCTTCAAGTTCAAGCAAAATTTTGCAGCATATGTATTCAACTACAGTATATACTCAAAACATTGTTCCTGATCAGCCTGGTCTATCATGGACTGGTCCAGCTCTGGTGTGGGATCAATGTTGTTTGCCAGTTGGAAAAGTGCATCAGCTGTCAGTGTGTGAAGCTTATACAGGATACAGGCTGAATTGTGACTTCTACAATAGTGTAGTTGTAGGAAAATTGCACTTGTCTTAGCAAGGTGCAGACTTTAATGCTGTGTGGGACCCAAATATAGATTGGTCTAATGCAAAGATCATGGGAGTTCAAGCGCAAGCCACAAATGCTTTGAAATCATGGGCCAGCAGCTTAATATATATATATATATATATATATATATATATATATATATACATATATTTGGCGTGGAGTTAATCCCACGTGTAAGGATTATTCCTTTTTCTCAGGTATGGATTTTCTTTTTGCATTCCCTCAATTAGTTAATTCAATTGATAAAGCGGTGGTACTCCCAATGGCATTGTCTAACCATAAAGGGGTCCTTTGCACCACCACCCTAGACCATCTGTCTCAGCGTGTGGTTATATGGCATTTTAATAATTATACTAATACTACATTTTAATTCTGAAAAAAAGGAATCCTTCATCACTCAGTTTATACCAGAATTCCAGGTATTTGCAAATATGAATGTTGGCTCTGTAGAAGACTTGAGGATATTGTGGGACGCAATAAAAGGTTTTAGTAGGAGAAACCTAATATTCTGCTCTAATGCACTCAAAGCTACGCTTTCACTGAAACTGCAAAACCTTGAAGCAGATTTTACCAGATTTGACTTACTGTTACAAACAAATTTGCCCTGCCCGTAGCTGTAAAACGATCATTAGTCAAGAATGAAATAAACAGAGTAATTCGCAGAGCAAGACAGCGCTAATATTTTCAGGGTGCTAGACCTAGTCACCTTCTCGCTATGAGATTAAGGTGCAGTGATTATTTTGCAGTGATTATATCTTCAGATGGTTATATTAGAACTGACCCTGTTGAAATAAATCCTTTCAGACATTTTATTCCAATATGAATGAATCTGAGGTTACTTTGGATAAATCTCACTGTGACAGCTGGTTAAATCAGCTTAACTTGCCTCAGTTATCAGCAGAGGAATCAGCTAGCTTGGACAGATTGATTGCTATTGAGGAATTAAGTGGGGCAGTACAGAGTATGCAAAAAATGCTGCCATTTTCTCTACGAAAGTGAAACTTGTATGAGTTCTCCGCTTGCAAGGTTTTGGCGGAGTGATGGTATCGCCTTCGCTAGTAACTTAAAGTTGAATGACAGGTGTCGATTGAATCAATCCGATTGGAAAAATTAACATGTATCCAATTCTGATTCTTTAAGAAATCAATTAGAGACCAGCCTCAGGTCAAATGCTGGCTGATAGTTTAAGGACTCAGATAGACACCCCGTTTGTCCGTTGTCCCTGCTCATTGAACCGCAGGAAACAAATTGAAACAGAAAATACTAATTAAAGCCAGTTTTTTATGAAAGGCTGAGGCTCTTACTACCAGTCAGCACATTGTATGAGTAAACTATTTTATTTTATTTTTTATTGTTGTGATATTGTTCTGATAAAATAGGATCTGGTATGTCTGCATGTGATTGACCAACTCTATCTGTAAAGTGTGTTGAGATAATTCTTGTTATGATTTGATACTATAAATAAAATTGAATAAAATTGAATTAAATCTTTTATAGCTCACAATTATAAAGTTTGGTTTTAAGTGAAGCTCAGTAATTAACTCAAACAGTTTGTGACTGTAGTTGTTAAACGTTACTGCTTTCTAACAGATTTTGATACACACAATATTTTGTAGTATTCATCGTTCATTTGGATATTTTTTAATGACATTTGATGTCAGTAAATATGTCGTTAAATAAATAAATAAATAAGCTGTTAAAGTAAGAAGCTATAAAAGTAAAATAAATAAGCTGTTAAAGTAAGAAGTTAATTTTCCTCGAGTCTATATAGGTCTCTATTTACATTACTTTCACTTTAAGACTCTCAACTGATAACTGGTGAGCTGTAGTTAGGAAGTAAACGAACGCTACAAATTAACGGTTCGCTGATTTATGGTCGTAGTGTAGCAAGCCAACTAAAGCTACAATTGCCTACATGTACGTAAGCCTAGAGTAGCATTGTTGGTAGGTATTCATTTAGTGTTTTTAAATAATTGCATAGGTTCATAGATAATTAGTATGATGTCAGTGTTATTTTGTGTTAAGTTTACATTAGAAGTCTCCATAATCGCTAACGTTAGTACTATGACTAACGTTGAATAGTTGCTAGGTAACTATAAATCATAGGAAAGGCTACACTCGTATGAATGAACGTAATATTGTTTATATGTAAAGATGTCTTTATACAGCATAGTCACTATCAGTTTAATAGTAATGAATTATATTGTGTTAGAAAGGTAACAACGGTAGAAAGGAAATATTTGAATTTATGAAATTACATTCTGAACATTCCGTAGGCTATATTCTATGTTAAAAGCTAGCATAAAATCGATTAGTCTGACAAGAATCCACCAGAGAGGCCCTCAGCCCTCAGGTTGCCCACTGTTTTGACTGAAGTATCTCTTCGGCCTCTGTGAGTGGTAGTCAGGCCGCTGTGGTAGTCAGGCTGCCATTGTAAATTAGAACCTGATTAGAATCTGTTCTTGATGATTTGCCTGGTAAAATAAAGGTAATATAAAAATGAAATGTGATGGATCCCCTCCTGCTTTTTTTCTGTTAATAATGGAATATGAATTTGTTTATGAAGCACAAATTTGCAGACTTACATTCATAAGTGCAATTAATGTTATTTTTAAAGACCCTATTAAATACTGGCTGAAAAAGTTACTCTGCTTAGAAGATGTTACTATTATAACATTGGCTCAGTGGTAGACCGGTTGCCTGCCAATTGGTTGGTGGTTCCTGGTCCTGCAGTCCTATGTCGAAGTGTCCTTGAGCAAGACACTGAACCCCGATGCCTTCGTAAATGTATCTGAGTGTTCTGATGAGCAGGTGGCACCTTGTTCCTGTACTACAGTATGTATAAGTCGTTAAGACTAGAAAAGTGCTATATAAGAACATTTATGTACATTACATTACATAATGCTAAACATCACAATTGATGAAATTAAACTCTATACCTGTTTGATGTACGTATTGCTTTATATTTCTTTAGTTGCTGCCAAGTGCGTTTTGTGCCTGCCAGGTTTGAACTGAATAAATATGACAACACACACATACACACAAATGTTAAATAAGTGTAATAGTCCAAAAAAAACTTTGATTCTTTTTTTAATTAATACTCACACATTTACTCTGAGTCAGAAATTATCTGCCATGCTGGCTCTTGTTCTGCAAATGTATTGCTCTTTTTATTAAATATAATTCATATTCTGCATAAGCATTCATCAATATTTCTAACTCCAATGGGGAAGAGTAGGAGGTTCAAGTTTTTTTTTTGTCCTGTTGCCATGATGTTATGATCATAATAGAGTTGATTGACCTAATTCTTATCACCTGTTCTGAAACCGGAAACTTTGAGTTTGACATGATCAGAGTTAGTCAACCCAGAGTTCAGATTGGAACTCAGAGTTTGTTAAACCTGCTTTCTGAAATACCCCCTGAGTAAATATACTGTAAATATTTGAGGTTGAATGTAAGACATCTTAATGTTGTTTTTGCAGTACCATTATAAATTTCAAAGAAGAATGTGTGTTTGTATTTTAATCAAGTGGATTATGTACTTCTTTAACACTGCTGTGTTGGCTACACATTCATGTTGTGCTGCCAATCATCAGTCAAACCCCTAATAATAATGTGTGAACAAACATTTATATAGGGACAAAAATACCTATGAGAGATAAAGTATGTAAGAAGTGGTTGCTGGATATTTCAGTCTAAATTATTCAGCTGTTGGCCGGCTGCTGCTTTGAAAGTAACTTTTCCAAGAAACTCTTCCTGTCTCCCTTTGTGTCTGCCCAGTTGCCTTACACTCTAGAGAGGAAGAACTGACACTGTAAACAATGTGCAACACCCAGTGAAGCTTCATATAGAAAATTATGTTAGTTTAGCTGACTAGAGCCAACTGTTAGCCCATTAGATAGAACACTAGATGGCTCCGGTAAGACCAGAGGTGGTGGATTATGCATTTACATTAACAAAGCTTGGTGCACAAACTCTGCTATTGTTGGGAGACATTGCATTGAGACTTGAGTTGAGTTCACTTCCACTATTATCACTGCAGCTTATATTCCCCCGGATACTGATGCCAACTTTGCTATGAAAGAACTTCACGCAGCCATCAGTAAACAACAGACCGTTCAGTTGCGTTTATTGTTGCGGGTGATTTTAATCATTCAAACTTAAAGTCAGTGCTACCAAAATTTCACCAGCATGTTTCCTGTCACACCAGAGGAAACAAAACTTTATACCATGTTTACACAAACATGGCTGGAGCTTACGTCGTGACACCCCTCCTCCACCTGGGACAGTCAGATCACCTTTCTTTGTTCCTTACCCCAAACATGCACCTCTCATCAATTGCGTAAAGCCATCAGTGAAGACCATGAAGGTGTGGCCTCCTGGAGCAGATTTATCACTTCAGGAAAGGTTTCTACACACAGACTGGAGTATGTTTGCTTCTCAAGCCACCAGTGGCTCTCACACGGACATTGACTGCTACACCTCCTCTGTACTGGATTATATAAATACCACCATAGACAATGTTACAACCCAGAAGCAGATCACCACATACCCAAATCAGAAGCCATGGATGAACAGGAAAGTGCGACTCCTATTGAAGACATGCAATACTACCTTCCGATCAGGAGATGCACAAGCCTATAGCACATCCAGAGCAAATCTGAAAAGGGGCATCAAAGAGGCCAAGCACTGCTACAAGCTTAAGATAGAGGGACACTTTTCCAACGCTAACCCTCGACGCATGTGGCAGGGCATTCAGGCCATCAGTGACTATAAACCCACTCACTCCACCCCCGCAGCCACTGATGTCAAATTCCTGAACGAGCTGAATGACTTTTATGCTCGCTTTGAAAGAGACAACAGAGAAACTGCCACCAAGCTTAAATCCTCAGCCAACCACCCGCCAATCACACTCTCCTCCACAGATGTCTGCAAGGCACTGAGCAGGATCAGCACGCAGAAGGCTGCTGGACCAGATAACATCCCTGGACGCTTACTCAGGGCATGTGCGGAGCAGCTCGCTGGGGTTTTTACAGACATTTTCAACCTGTCTCTTGCCCAAGCAGCTGTACCAACATGCTTTAAATGCACTTCCATTGTGCCAGTGCCAAAACACTCCAGCCTAAAGTGCCTTAACGACTACCGCCCTGTAGCACTCACACCCATTGTAATGAAGTGCTTTGAGCGGCTGGTCCTGGCACACCTAAAAGACTCGCTACCATCCACATTGGACTCACACCAGTTTGCCTACCGTAGCAATAGGAGCACAGAGGATGCAGTTTCCATGGCACTGCACTCTGTGCTCACACATCTGGACAATAAGAACACGTATGCATAAATGTTGTTTGTTGACTTCAGCTCAGCATTCAACACTGTCATCCCAGCTAAGTTAATAGCCAAACTTAGAGACCTGGGCATCAACACCTCCATGTGCAACTGGATTTTGGACTTTTTGACCAACAGACCCCAGAATGTTCAATCAGGCTCCAGCTGCTCCACGTCCATCACACTCAACACTGGTGTACCACAGGGCTGTGTGCTAAGCCCGTTTCTCTACTCCCTCTTCACCTCCGACTGCAAGCCTGTGTACGAATCTAATTCCATCATCAAGTTTGCGGACGACACTACGGTGATTGGTCTCATCAGCAACAACGATGAGATTGCCTATAAGGAGGAGATCCAGCACCTGGCCACATGGTGCACTGAAAATAACCATTTCCTCAACACCACCAAAACGAAGGAGCTCATTGTGGACTTCAGAAAAGAGTCAAGAGGCACGCACGACACCATCCACATCAATGAAATGGCTGTTGAGCCAGTTTCAAGTTTCTGGGGATCCACATCTCGGCGGACATATCCTGGTCAACCAACACCTCCTGCGTGGTCAAGAAGGCTCACCAGCGCCTTTTTTTCCTGAGGACACTGAGGAAGAATCAGCTTTCCTCAACTATCCTGGTGAACTTCTATCACTGTGCAATAGAAAACATCCTGACCAACTGTGCAACAGTGTGGTATGGGAGCTGTTCTGTGGCAGAGCGCAAGGCACTGCAGCGGGTGGTGAAAACCGCCCAGTGCATCACTGGGACTCCACTACCCGCCATCGAGCACATCCAGAGGAAACGCTGTCTGCATTGAGCTCGCAGCATCCTTAATGGGTTCGGGAGGCAGACACCGTCTCCACATTTAAGAGTAGGCTTAAGACTATCCTTTTTGATAAAGCTTATAGTTAGGGCATATATAGTAATATGCCCTACCTTAACCAGGGTTTGTATCTTATCCCCCTCTCTGACCTTCCTGACTCTAACCCCCATTTTCTCTCCCCCTACCCTAACCAGGGTTTGTATCCCATCCCCCACTTTGATCTTAACTCTATCTTTCTCTCCCCTACCCTAACCCGGGTCTGTATCCTTCCCCTACTTTGACCTTCCTGCCCTTAGCCCTGACCCCCATGACCTTGGCCCTGGGTGTCTCTCCCCCTACCCTAGCCATGGGAGGGTTTGGGGAGAGTTGTGGCCTGGCCAGGCTCCTCTCTTTACACTGTCTCTCCTGGTTATGCTGTAATAGTTTTAGACAGCTGGGACTTCCTGTGACACACCTAGTTCCTCTCTCCTCTATTTTTCTATCTTTCCAATTATGTGCATCCATGTCCCAGAAATGCTTGTTACTAACCTAGCTCTGGGGAGTCATTCCCCGGAGTCCTCATGTTCTTTTTCCCCCAGCATATTTCCTCGGATCAGGGAGGCTCCAAAATCAAGGTTGCAGCTGTCGCCATGGTCCCGCTACACGCTCTGCGATGCCATGTTCCTCCTGCTACACTCTGCTATGCCGACTACAAAGGACTACTAACAACTACTATTTTTTTTTGGGATTGTAATTGCCACTTTTCATTCTAACCCCAACCGGCCCGTCAGACACCGCCTACCAAGAGCCTGGGTCTGACCGAGGTTTCTGCCTAAAAGGAAGTTTTTCCTCGCCACTGTCGCACTGTTGCTTGCTCTGGAGGAAACTGTTGGGTCCTTGTGAATTCTGGAGTGTGGTCTAGACCTACTCTATCTGTAAAGTGTCTTGAGATAACTCTTGTTGTGAATTGATACTATAAATAAATTGAAATTGAAATTGAAATTGAAATTAAGGACTCCTCTCACCCAGCCCACAGACAGTTTTCTCTCCTGCCCTCCGGCAGGCGTTTCAGGTGCCTTTGGACCAGGACCAGCAAACAGTTTTTTCCCTAAAGCTGTCTCTTTATTGAACTCTAATCCTCATTGATCCCACTCCCCTCATATACTGATAGACTCTGCTTTCCCTCCTCACACCTGCCTCCATTTTGTTATCTGCAATACTATAATGTTCACCTGCACTGCTGACTGTTACTATAGTAACAACTGTTTATATCTGATCTTGCACTATTTACCTTGACTGGTATTTCAATTTGCACTGCTGACTGTTTATTTACCGTACCAATTGTTTACATATACATCTGCAATACCGTACTTTAACTGTAATATGCAATTACCTTCCACTGCACTTTAATTAGATAGTGTGTAATGACAATAAAGTTGAATCTAATCTAATCTAATCTAATTATAGTGTTAGGAAGGATGAGCTCCAAGATCTCAAGGTTCTGACGTCAGTAATTATCAGTCTGTGGCGTAGGCACAGTAGGAGGTTGAATGAATGAAGATTATAAACAAAATTACAAATATACTGGTACACAGTGCCTGTTATAATATATTGTGGGTAACATTTACTTCATTTCAGTAACTTTATGTTAAGTTTTAACAAAGACATACTTCCGTGATTAAATATTTGTAACTTGTGTATATGAACGATTGAGAATATAATAAATGTAAATGTGCTGTATTTATATAGCGCTTTTCTAGTCTGAACGACTACTCAAAGCGCTTTTACATAGTACAGGAACCATTCACCATTCACACACATTCATACACTGTGGCCGAGGCTGCCGTACAAGGTGCCATCTGCTCATCAGATAAACATGCTCACACATTCACACTCCGATGACACAGCATCGGGGGCAACTCGGGGTTCAGTGTCTTGCCCAAGGACACTTCGACATGGGACTGCAGGGCCGGGGATTGAACCACCAACCTTCCAATTGGCAGGCAACCGCTCTACCACTGAGCCACAGCCGCCCCCACATACATTTGAAATCATACTAAATATAACCACTAATGTCTGTATTAATGAAATGTAGTTAGTGAACAAAGAACCTTTTGTCAAACTACTTTTTTCACAGTAAATAATGAACCCTTGAGCTCAACGTGAAAATAATTCCCACAATAATAAGTATGTGAATATTGACAACAGCAGCAATAACAGCTGTTAAAAAGTACTAATTAAAAGTATAAAAAAAATACAAATTCTGATGTATTTATTCTGGCCAGAAGGGCAAATTAACCAAAGAAGGTGAAAGGTCACTGGCTTAACAGAATAAGGACAGTCTTCTGTGTCCCTGCTGGTCAAATATGTACTTGCCACACACACACACAGACAATAACGCTTACCAATTCATTGCAATAACACATTTATTTCCTTGTTTCATTGTACTAAAACAGAGCTGTGTGAGATAGAGGTGTGCGTGAAACCAGCCCTAGGTAATAGATCTGTGAAGCCATTGATTATATTGGTTTGATGCTGACGCCGCTCTGTCTGAAGGGGAGGGGTCTACACAGAAACCTGTTCTTTGGGGGTCTAAGGGGAGTTTTTTTATGAATGAAGTGAATACCAGCTTCAAATGAATCACACATTCGCTCAATAATGTAGGAGGCAGTTATGAAAATAAATGTATTGTACAGCAGTGTGCATTTTGTGAATATTCCTGTTCAAAGCTCAAAATGTGGTAGATATTCACTTAGCATTAAGCCACTTTTGGTTGCAGTGGCCAGTGTTATGCAGAGAGAGAGCATGGAGAGCAGGCTACAGGACCGTGGGAAAAAAATTCAGTTCTGTAGGTTTCTTGTAGGAATAAGTCTCTATATAGCCCATTGAGCCATGCTGGAGAAGCCAATGTTTTAAACAAACATGCAAAGATTAAATATAATTGTAGGCAACAATTTCTATAAACAATTCACCAGAAAATGTCGGTTTCAAAATGATAATGTTTACAGTTTGGTCACGTGTGAAAGACATTTCACATTTTAAAATAAATCCAGTCTAAAGTCACTACTGATTTTTTATTTCACATATGCAAAATAAAGATAATAAATAAAGTTCCCATTTCACTTGATGTTTGAAAATCATGTTGACACGTTAATTTATCTTTATCCATATTTGAATTATTTAAAGCTATGTTTTAAAATGTTTTGTATCAAGTTACAATCCAAAAAGTTATTATATCCACAATCAGGCTGCATAAGTAACAATTAACTTTTATTAAACCAAGTCAAGAGGCTGCAAAATTATTAAATGTAAAATTGTGTGGCAGCAACTATGCAACTGCTTGCAGCGGCTGGCTGGGTTGTGTCCATTCTTATTCTAGTGTTGAGGCGGTATACCAGAGCTGCCAACTTTTCCAAAAACCTTGGAGTGAGATTTGGGGGGGCCAACCCATATTTTGCCACGTACAAAGCAATTTCTTTGGCTCTTTCAGCATCAGGGTTTAAATTGGGATTTGTTATATGTGGGGGGGATGGGGGGCTCTCCCTAGGGGGGTCTGCGGGTATGCTCCGCCAGGAAAAAATTTTGAAAAATAAACCATTAAATGGCACTTTCTGGAGAGTTTTGTGCAAAAAAAAATTGAGAAATCAAGTCTTACATGATATGTGCAAAACTTTGGGGTTAAGAGCCTTTGCATTGTCGTATTAGGGCATTGTTGTATTAGGGTATTCAGAATTTACATTATTTACATTATTACCTTACCTCTTATGATATAAGAACTGATCCAGACAATGTGCCAAACATAATGAGCCACATGAAGAGACAATAGCATATGTCAGCAACAGCTGAGAAGATTTGGTGAACAGGTCCAGGGGTCCCTGGTGTAGGGACCAGGGACCCAAAGTTAAATTAATTTTGAGGAATCAGCTAAGACCACTGAAATTCTAAAGAATGAGAACCACTGATTTGTAGAAATTCTAATCCTTTAACCTTTGTGCCAAGGCTCAGTAATGTTTGGCCCTCATCTTTGCCCCCCCCCCCCACACACTTACTGTATTTACTTTTTTGGGAAAATAAAGACAATTTGTTCATTTATAAAACATTGAATTAATTATTTACAGTTACATTTACATACAATACAACAGTGGCCCAACATTGCAGTATCGTATAGTATAGTATAGTTCAGATGTGTTTCATCAGATTTCTGCTCATGTTTACAACTTTGTGCACATTGTAAATATAACTCCTCCCATCTCTGTTGTCCGAGATTTGGAGAGTTGTAATATAGGCTGCTGTGGATGTTAATGCGCCGTTGATATGGTAGTATCTCATTCAGACGGTCGCACAGACACAGAGGCCCATTTGGGTCTCTGGTCTCTGACAGAGTTTAGAGGAGGCTGTACGCTGCTCTTCATCGGAGGTAGAGCACGGATGCAACGCGTCATTGCCCACAGCAGAGCGAGTCCACTAAAATGAACTGAAGTTTCTACGCTACCAGCCGCGCTGCTCACCTCTATTGTTACAGAGAGAGTGGTCACCAAGCGACGGACGGGTCTGTAATACTCAGAGCACATATCTGAAGCCCGGGAAATGCACCTGGGATGGCTCGTGAAAATAATGTTTTCAGTTTGCGACAATTAGAAACTTCCACAGACAGGGAGCGCTCTTGAACCCCCTCACAGTCTCTGAAAGCACAACTAGTCGACCATAAGTGGCTCAACAGGTAGATCTATAGATAAATTCATCTTTCAGAAATTTGACCGACCGGGTTGACATTTCAGCGTGAGAAATCGGAGGTGTGGCGTGTGAGCGTGTGCAACCAGTCAAATGCGTGTGTCTCACGGCCAATGCGTGAGAGTTGGCAGCCCTATACTATCAGTGACGTGCGGTGATGTCAGTAAGAGGCTAGGCACTGAGTTATGAAAGCCAGATTACCTAATTTATTGTTTAGGCTAATACTCAATCAAAACAGTAGGCTAAACGTTACGCACAAGCGCGGCACACACGCACGGTCGATAGCAAGACATCAATCTATCAACCAAAATCAATCTAAATGTATTTATATAACACTTTACAGCAACCAGCATGGTCCAAAGTGCTTAACAGAATGAGTAAAATCACATCATCTAATAGAAAAAGTGAACATAGAAAACAATAAAATCAGAAAAAGTCACAGAGAAACAAAAGAATGAAGTCGTCACACCGCTGCTACGTATTAAAAGCCAGACTGAACAGATATGTTTTGAGTTTGGACCTAAAAAGAGCGACATCTGTAACAGTGCGAATATCGGGAGGGGGGGGGTAACTTGTTCCTGAGTCTCGGGGCAGCAACCGCAAAAGCCTGATCACCACACCGTTTATACCTGGACCTTAGGACCTCTAAAACTCGCTGATTTGAAGACCGCAATGACAGTTGTGCTCCCGCAAAATTAAGATTTCAGACAATTACTCTGGGTGACATATATTCTCTCTCTCTCTCACTCGCTCGCTCACTCACTCACTCACTCACTCACTCACTCTCACACACACACACACACACACACACACACACACACACACACACACACACACACACAAGTTAATGTCCAGCATCAGAATGCAAGTTATGAAACCATCTTTGTTCTAATTATTGCACAGCGGCCAATTCTGTTTGTCAGTCCCAGTCAGCAACAATGAAAACACACACTGCTCTGAATATGAAGTCAAATGGCTTCACTAAGCCCAGAATAGTTTCTGACTCACCAATCGGGAGATTATTGGTACATAAAATCCATCCGACGCTCTTTCCTCGTGAAGACGGCGATCACAGCGTTGTAAAACTTGTCTTTACGGGCCTTTAGCTTGCATAGTCTCTGACTCTCTGACAGAATGGCGAGGGCTGAAAGACGTGCTGGCCCGGTCCGGTTCCGACTGGATGTTTGGATCCGTTTCAGGGTGGAAAATGTGCGAAGCTGTAGTTGCTGGTATTATATGAGCTGACGGTTTTTCATGCTTGGTTAAAGCTGCGGGCAGGTTGTTCAGATCCCAGGACCCCGTAGAGGTCCCGCCGCTGACTGTTCAGATCCCAGGACCCCGTAGAGGTCCTGCCGCTGACTGTTCAGATCCCAGGACCCCGTAGAGGTCCCGCCGCTGACTGTTCAGATCCCAGGACCCCGTAGAGGTCCTGCCGCTGACTGTTCAGATCTCAAGACCGGTTGCTGCGGTAGTCCATCTAAGGCTGGCGTAGACCTCCATCTTGCTATTAGTTCTTTTTTGAATTAAAATCGAGTTTAGAGGAGTTCCTCCCCGCTGTGATGTCGGCGGACACCGCTGCTGTCATTTTGACTTTGAATTTCGCGGGGATTGTGCTTACAACGTAGCTGGTGTAATGACGTTAGCTACGCAAAGGTCCAGTAATATCTCGATTTTAATTGGTCCATGTTTGATATGTAACGGAGATGATTACTGGCATAACACATTTACGTGCAAAGGCACAGCAGAGTTGTGCTTTTTGCCGTACATGTTAAAGAATACAGGATTGAAGTGCGCATGCGCAACATTGGTTTATCGCTTGAATGGACAGTAAAGGCACTGCTTATTCTACCATTTTTTCTATTTGATTATGCGTAACTGCTACATTTGTCATCGTACCGTCTAAAAAATTCGAATAACACACATATAAATCACAATAATAAACAGTAAAAATACAAATACAAGCTTATTAAAAACATTTATTTAATAAACATTTTTATGCTTGAATTTTGTCAGGGTAGGCAGTGCCTAGCTTGCCTACCCTGACTGCACGTCACTGTATACTATCACCCCAACATTAAGCAAATATACTTCATATTTCACAGAAGTGAAGTCTGACATCAGCGGATTCCATTGAAACATATGAAAATGTGAATTTAATTCATAAAATTCGGCCTGCCATGTCTGGCCCGCAGCCAGGATTCCGTCTCATTTCTGTTTTCTCTGGCTCCCATCCAGACCTGACCCCCCTCCCCCGCCCGTGTTATTCACCCACGGGAGAGGTAATTTCTTTTTTTCCTTCTTTTTTAACCTATCCTCATTGAGTGGGTCCTGGGTTTAGAGTGGGCAGTGGATGCGGTTATTATGCCCTCACTTCTCAGAGGATCCGTGCCGAGCTGTCACGCCTCGCTGCTGCATGGTCCTTCTCGGTGCCACGGTGTGTTGTAGCCAAGTTTGAGCCGCTCGGCGTCTGAGACTCCGCCGTCCCCGGTGTTCTGTCTTCTTATGTTCACTGAGCCAAACCTTCCAGCTGCTCACTGGCTTATTTTTATCAATAGGTCCTGCTGCCTGTGAGAGATTTACAAGACCGGTTAAAGTGCCATTGAAACTATCCACATCGGGTACCTCTATTTCTTTCTTTTTGTTCACCGGAAAAACGGAGGAGCCGCATCGCCGGGAGCCATGAGCGGACGCGGGGACGAGGCAGGGGAGAGCTCTGGCTCTCAGGAGCCCGCGGAACCCCAAAAGAGGAGGCCGGGGAGACCGAAGAAACCACAAAAAGTAAGTCAACTTGTGTCTCTCTGCTGTTCTTTTGAAGGCGTTCTGTGGCAGGCAGACGTCCTGTCGCTGCACGTTATTTACACTATGTGGCCTAGATGTGGTAGCCTACTTTTACACACTTTACTTTGCTCGGAGAGTTGAGGTTAAACAGGTTACTGCTAAAGTCACAAGGTGGTTATATGTAGCTCTGATTAAGTCTAGGCTACTTTATGAAACTGCACAAATTACATATATGCCTATAGTCTGTTTTAAAGTGAGCTGAATTTGTTATTGATTGTTCCATGTTGACATTGAAGCAGGGTGTCCAATCCAATCCATCATATACCACCTTATTTCCCATGACTTGTGTTTAGTAACCGATCAAGTTATACTTTTACAATACTTTTCAATCTGTAAAGGAACGCAATCAACAACTATCCCTTCGAAATATAGGGTAGCCAACTTATTATAGACTGAAGTATTATAGGCCCGTAGCCTACACATGATGAGGAATGCGCCTGTTTCCAGTCTTGGTTCTGGCCGATGATCTTTAATTGACAACATGAGTAGTAGAAGTAGGCTATGGTAATTAATATAATTCTGCAGATGCATGCGTGCGCTGAATCAGAGACGCCATGGCAACTGAGGGCTTTGAACATGTTTCTGTAATGTTTGTGATTCACTGCTGAGTAACATTCCAACCAACAGTTCACACCAAAATCACGTCTATCGACACCGCAGGCTGCAGCGTTACTGTAGGTGAGAGAAACCGGAGACTTTCAGATTTACAGCAGCCTGCAGCTGGTTTTTAAAAGTTAAATAGAAAATATTATAAACAGGGCTTGACATTAACTTTTTTGCTCACCAACCACTGTAGCTAGTGGTTTTCCAAAGATACTAGCCACTATTTTGTGAGAAATTATGTTTTATTTGGTTTTATTTGAATAAAGTTGACTATGAT
This sequence comes from Etheostoma nigrum, assembly GCA_029931835.1. NCBI lineage: Eukaryota > Metazoa > Chordata > Actinopteri > Perciformes > Percidae > Etheostoma > Etheostoma nigrum. The sequence continues at coordinate 2,819,621 of CM057259.1, forward strand.
GTGCTACAATTAACTTGAAGAACCAGATTAACAACCCGTTTAAATGTAAATGAGAACCGAAAACACCAAAATCAAGACTACATAAAATGCAGAAAACAATGCAGTCATCAGCTCTGATAATGTGTGTAAAGCTCCATTTTGTATGGAAAAATGCAACTGAATAAAACACAGACATAAAAAGAGTAACTTCTTATTGCATAGGCTAGGTGGTACAGGGGTGAAGAAGCTTAGTTGAAAGTAGTTGGAAGTGATTTGGAGCGCTTGCCTCACTTAAGGCCTCTTTACAGTAGCTTGGGAACGCCCTAACTACGCGCCATTTTAATGCTACGAAGCCAACACCTGCCGTTAGCATTCCATTAACTGCCATTCATTTTGGCGCCACTTTGACAGTGAATAACTTTATATCTGAAGCGTTTCAAGACTCTATTTGTCCGTTGTTTATTTCTAAAGAAACACAACAATGTATAAAAGGCTCCATTACCTTGTACCTCCCGTTATGGCTCTGTAGCAGACGTTTTGTAAAAATAGGCTAACGATTGCGTCATAACTACACGACTTACCGTCGCATAGTCGACAAATCACCGTATTGTCAGGAGAAGCACGCAGACAGTTTAGACTTCCATTAGCTGTTTAGGTTTAATTACTAACGTTAACTAGCATGTTAGTTAGCAGTAATTAGCCTGTGCCTATGTTATCTCATTACATATAGCTACGCTCTCTGTCTCTGCTGATTGGGAATGATTGAGATTTCTCTTGCACAGCCAGGAAGACTTACAACTTTCAGACAGGTTACCCACGTCACAACTACATCGTCAAGCTCAATTGGAGGCTGCACAGTAATGCCTAGCCATCACTGAAAAAGTGCTTCTATTTTCCTTAACTGGTCTCTGTCTAGAGCAACGGGATCTGTTGGTCCACTTCTTTAACTGTCTATGGTCACAACACTAGTTGCAGTCTTCTCCTGAACAGAGCTGGCACAGTTGAGGAAAGGCTACAACTTTACTATTTCTACTGACTAGAAGAAGAAGATAAAGATAAACAATGGTGAAGAAAAGAAGAGAAGCACTTTGAATACTTCAGATTGTATGTCTGCACAAAGACCTACTTTGTTGGATCTTTCACCATAAAAGAACTGTTGAGCTGGACCTCTGGGGGATAGAGCTTTGGGGGACATTTTAATGAAATGCTGCGGCTTGCTGATCTGATGTGCCGTATAGGCCAGCGTACTCTGACTGTGAGCTGCCGCTGCACACTGCGTCCCAGCTGTGTTCTTGGGTCGGGTAGTGGGACAGTGGAACTGTACTTCAGTCACCAGTGTTACAATATAAAGTGTGTTACAATATAAAGGCATACCACCCGCCAAAGTGGCTAGTGAGAGTGACTGTTACCCGGCAATGCCGAAATGACGGGTGCTAATGTCAAGCCATGATTTTACATCTTGAACAATGCAGTGCTCCCCCAGGCTTGTTTAGTTTAGGGATATAGAAATTTTGAGTTCAGTGTTAAATTTAAAAGTGGCAAACAAGACTAACCTTCTGCCCACACACATACACACATGCACACACAGAAACACACACACACACACATACACACACACACACACACACACAACCTTTGTCCCTCTTTTGGTCTTGACCCATGAAGCAATTACCAAATTGGGGGGTTCAAAGCTTTGTTTCCTGTCCTCAGAGATGGTAAAAGTCACTTCCCGTACTTAAGTAGAAGTACATAACAGCATACTCACATATTCTCTAGTAAAATTAGAAGTACTGATTTAACTTCTTTACTCAAGTAAAAGTAACAAAGTACAGGCTTGGAAATTTACTTAAAGTATAAAAGTAGCCTTGCCAATGACAACCATTTTTTATGCAAAGCTCCCTGGACCACACACATGTTACCAGAGAGCACACTTCAGTGGACATGAAAACATGCTCTTTATATGCCATTACCTACATTTTAATTGGATGTATGCCAATAGGTCTAAAACATCCCATATATGATTAGTGTGACAGAGACTGGGACTCCAGGTTAATAAGATTATGACTAAGCAGCAAGCTATGTATGCAGTTGTGATTCTGTGAGAATTCACAGATCCAAATGAGCAAATGAATGCAGAATGCAGCCGAATTTGTCAAGTTGTCTTAGTGGTGCGTCAAGTGCAACGTACAGTATAGTCCCATCCAATTAGATTGAATATGGTAATGATGACGCAAACAATAATAACGGTAACTCCAGTGACATTATTTGTCTTAAAATGTAAGGAGGAAAAATAGTAAAGTAAAAATATCAGAAAAATATACTTGACTTCCCATCTCTGCCTGTCCTCCAACCATGTCATACACCCCCTCCCTTTCAGGAGCCCAGTGGAGAGCCTGTCCCCAAGCGACCGAGGGGCCGCCCCAAAGGAAGTAAGAACAAGGGCCCCTCCAAGGCAGCGCAAAAGGTACACACACACACACACACACACACACACACACACACACGTTTGCTAATGTCACTTAAGACTTCATTCCACAAACAATACATGGCTTTAGGAGTTGACATGTGTGGGATCAATAAGAAAGGAAGAGAGAGGAAGAGAGAGAGAGACACACACACACACAAATAAACAGAAATACTAAAATATGACTGATAATAATTATATTGTATATATAATGCAATTAAATAATGAACAGTGGCAGTTATGGTAACAGTGAAGATAAAACTATGACTTGTAATAATAGCAGCAGTGAAGGTTGTAGTGTTATTGATCTGCAAACCTATAATGTAAATGTATTTTAGCTGCCTCTTCTGTAGCACGCACGCACGCACACACACACACACACACACACACACACACACACACACACACACACACTACACAAAATGTAGCAAAAGCACAGAGTAGCCTCGGAAACTGTCCAGCACTTACAGTAAATGTGGCATGGAATGTCTGGTCAGATGTGTAGTCATGTTTACTTCTCTGATCAAACAGTATTGTTTTTGATATTGTTACCAAATCTCAGGTATGTTTTTGGCACTGGTATTGACGAATTTCGAACAATACTGAACTCTTCTCCCGACCTATAAACTGTTACCCCTAATTTCCACCAGCTGCGGCTCCGCTTTGTGGAATGGTTATTTAGGTTTCCATTAACTCCGGCAACCCGCAGCCCTCATACAGATACGCAGAGCTTCTATTTTTCCCGGATGCCGGAGAGCTCCGCAGCATTTCAGCACATGTCAGATAGTGCGGGAGAGGAAGTCAAGCCCAGAAACAAAAAAAAACATCCGCTTAATTTTCAAAATAAAATAGAGCATGCTCTCGGCGGATCATATTTCCCTGCACTACACCTTAAGAACACAACACAGAGTTGTTTCCCCTCTCCTCTGGATGGAAACAAACTGTTGTTGGTTTTGTGGTTATATTCTACATGAATTCGTGAGATCTTGTGGGTCCTTGTGACTTCAGCTGTCAGTCATGGCTGCAGCTGTTCCGCAACAAATCCGGACCTGGTGGGTGTTGATGGACGGCGGAGCACGGAGCCGACACGCAGCGGAGCCGATCCGCGGATGTTCTGCAACCGGTGGAAATTAGGGGTTAAAGGCAGGGTTGGTAAGGTTGAGCAGCTAGCAAGATTTGAAAGTATCACCTTCTCTGTGCTCTGTCTAACCCCTCTCAGTCTAACCCCTCTCCAATGTGTGTACTTCATATATACAGTATGAATACACATATTGACTTTAATGAAAACCTATTGACTCCGCCTCCGTTCTGGAACGAGTCCACAGCCATTCCGCAACTGGTGGAAATTAGAAGTAACCCCTCCCCCTGCCCTTGGCATTCCCCCACCTCAAAGACGTGCACAAGCTTCACTTCAAAGCAAGGAGCCATGCTTCTTCTTCAGAGCAGAGTGGAGAAAAGATTGCAATTCCACTTATCAAATTACTTTCATTTTATGTACAACTACAGAAATTAAATAGTTTCCCTTTTTATTCCCAGGAGGAATTAACGGTAACGGTTTGTTTTGTTCAAATACTAAAATAATAAGTTATTTTCCATTTATGTCATTTATACTATCTATTTATGTTATTTATACTATCAAGACATTATATCTCATCTCTGTACATGCTGCACAAAATAATTAGCGATGTGGTGTAAAACCTGTTTAATTTTCATATAAACAATTATAAATATCATTTAGTAATCAAAACTTTGTCCAGGGCTCCAGTGTTTGCAAATGGGTCTGGCACTGGATGTGGCAGTATCATCAGCTGTGTCAAACGAGTAATTGTCCTTGAGAGAGAATATAGAAAGACACCCAGAATAAACAACAGTAATGTTACCATTTCTCTGGCGCAAACATTTAGTACCAATATCATTGATAACTCATTGTGTATGTGTTACCCATCAAAGAGAACTGAAATCCATGTTCACTTCTGCATCAAGCTCTAGGCCTAATGTTACTCACCGGTTGGACAGAGACAATTGTTAACACAGCAGGGAGAGGTGGTCTCATCAATATGTGTTTTGACGGTATTGACATTAAATTATCCTTGTCATTACAACAAAATAGTAAGTAATAGTAGGTTAATGAGAAGTTACTGAAGAATGAATGAGGAACAACTGGTTAGGTAATGAGAAGGATGAGAGAAGTCCCAGTCTTTCAGGAACTTTCAAGAACTCACTTGTTCCTCATTCATTCCTCAGTAACTTCTCAATAACTTACTAGGATGTAATAATTCATCCAAACAGTGACTGTCTGTCTGTTTATCAGTAACTAATCATTAGTGCTTGAGTCATTCAGGAACATCTCATTAACTAACCAGTGTTTCCTCATTTGTTCCTCATTTGTTCTTCATTCGTTCCTTATTTTCTTCTTAGTAACTACCTATATTTTTGTGTACCTTATTGTAAAGTGTTACCAAAACGTAATGTTCCTGTCCAACAGAAAGACAGCAACCACACAACTTCAATGCCTTGCAGCTCCCTCAGCTGAAAAGCTATGCCAATGTTTACTCCAGTTTGTCCTCTCTGTATCTGCAGCCCTTTTAGTCGCCGCTTTTTCTGCTTCAGTCTCTTTTCTTTGCCTTTTTAAGGGTAGGCGGATGCAAGTAAGCACAGCAGCAGCAACTTTTGCTGAGTTTCTCCTCCATTCTTCAGCAGTTTCTCTGCTGGCGACGACGCACACTGAGCTCTGGCTCATTGACAGCAGGGGTAGAGAACGAGCAGCGGGAAAAGGAGGCATTTCATTGGTTCTTAAGAACGACCCGTCCTTTTTGATTGGTGGGAGTTTTTAAAGGATTGCAGCAGCTACAGATGACAGATCTTTTTCACTCCTTTTTCAGAGTCCTTATATTATTTATTGCTGTTGGGGTGTAAAGACCATTAAAACGTATATAAAAAATGTGTGTATTGGAAAATGTCACCAACCCTGCCTTTAAAAGGTCACTAACTGATCCGATAGTGGATACATGTCTTTGAAACATGGACACATGAAAACACAGGAATCTATTTGTCTATCTGTGGAAACATGCGGCCGTAACTCATAGCACTCTCACACACTATGTACACAGAGAGAAGACTGTGTGAATGAAAGATAGAGTTGATGAAAGAACGAAAGAAGATTAAATTTGCAAAGAAAAACTGATCCAGAGAAAAGCTTTTGGAATTTTACAGTAAAATCCCACTTACCGTTTGGGCTGTGATACTGTACATCTCAGCGAGGCCAAGGCAAGTCCCTGTGTCTTCATTCATTAGTTAGATAAAACTGTGTTAGGCTCATGATGACAGCAGCCTTAGTGCTCCCTTGCCACCATGAACCACTGTAAACATTCCCAGCACTTTGAAAATTGAACCACTCTGCTCTTGCCATAATCCAGTGTCATCTCATCATCTCATCTGGTATTGTTATGATAAACACTGAAGATATCAATCTTTCTGGATGAAAGAGTCCTGGGTCAGCCCACACCTTTAACTTATACTCTTTAAAAGTTTGCTTCCCCTCCCCACATCAATCACTTCTGTAATCTCTGGCAGATATCATGGCAGCTTGCAAGTTGAAACAATTGTACTGCACACACTGCTGCTGGGGTGAATAGATGGGTCATCAAGTGCTTGCTTCCCATTCCCAGTCCCAATCACAGTTTATGTTTGGTTTCTTTAACTGTGATCTTTCCCCTGTGAGACCGAGAGGCTCGCCCACGATCAAAAAATCACCTCTGATTCATAGTTTAATAACTTTTAAACAATACAACGCAGCCACTCACCAAAAGTTGCTCCGGAAACCGGACGAATTAGCCTTTACGGCAGTCTTTTCCGTGTCCTTTTAGCATCTACAGGTGATTTTCTATGCAGCCTGGAACTTCCAGCCTCTTTAGGGGTTGTTGGGCTTTAAATCCATACCTTTAAATCCCAGATTTATCCACTTTATGTCCATAATTCGTTGTTTTCGCTCGATTATGCCGCTAGCTCGCGCTGCTCCGTGTCTGCTCTGTTTACGGAAGTACAGGCCCCAGTATGCCCATATATGGGAGATATCAGCCAAAGAGTATGGAGGCTGAAAGATTCCAACCCTCCCAACACTTCCTACTCTGCCAACACTTCCTGTCAACGTGTCTAGCATGCAATCAAAGGTGCTATAGCGGAACAAATAGTAAATAGTATGTGCTTTATATGAGTTATAATGTTTATTATGTTTATTTTTGCATATAGAAGAACTGTTTTAGACACACAAATGCTTGTGTAGCATTGTTGTGGGTGTAATATCAATAAATAGGACATTATTATGTTATCATTGGCATAGGTAAATGTCATGAGGGCAAAAGCGTCTGGACTTTTTTTGAAAAAATGTCTGTATTTTGTCATCTGTCAAATTTATAATGATTATTTCTTCACAGTGTGACTCCCAAGACATATGTGAAGTGTTTTAGAGAGTAAAATGGCTTAGGTTTTACCTATATGTCTGTGATATCAATACATCTGGAAGAGTCATGTTCCGTTTTATTTATTTATTTGTCTTTAAGGTCCTACAACCATTTTTAACATTCAAGTGACCTCATTGTAACCCAAATATTCTACTAACCCAGTTTGTCCTGAAAAAAATGATGTTCATATCTTGACTGTAGACAACAGGGTTGATGTTTTATTGGCTTTTATATAAAATAAATCCAGACGGAAAATGAACTGTAAAAATGGCCTCAGGGCTCATTAACCCAGTAGTTCTTTCAACCATGAAGAAAATTGTTCCTTAACCTTAACAAAGTATTTTTTAAACCCAATCTTTTTTGTAATGGGGATTTGTAATGGCTTTGGAAGGCCATCCTGCTGACTGAAAGGGGTGTCAGATCCCTGGTATTCAGGACTGCTACAGACATGTTGCATCTCCTGCTCAGACATATAAAATACTCTGACTGATGATTAATTAAACAGGGTGTTGGCTTTCAGACGATTAAATCACCACATTAAAAATGCAGCATCCTAAACAGAGAACTGGGATTATAGTACACAGATTGGCTAGCCAGCAATTTGATATGTCATGATAGAAACCTGCATTAGCCGAGCATTAGAATGTTATATGTTATATGTTATGTTATATACATCATCATTATGTATGTATTATGCTTTAATATAACTTGTGAAAACAGTCAAATACTGTTCATTCTGTCATCACCAGTGTAGTCTCTTCGGTTTGTAACAGTTCACCATCCACACTAAAAAGTCAGAGCAACAGAAAACGTTTTTATTCTGTTAGCCTAATAGTAGTCAGTAAGCAATACAGTGTGTGTTGCTACCGTCATGTACAAAGGTTCGAAACGTAGAAGTATTTCCGTTAAATCATAATCAAGCACTAGGATTAAATATAGTGTGCCTTGATTCTTTCCACCTCTGGTATTGTCTGATTGAAACTCATAAAAGTACACAAGTTTAGTTTATACTCTACGTTAGGAGTAATGTGTGAACTAACCAGTAAACTAACAAAAAATGATCATCCCATGAAGAGAGCAAACAAGCTGATCTCCCTATAATGTTTGGAAAAGAGCATTAATGGGACCCGTAATTATGATACAATACAATTACTGAATTTTTTTATTGTAATTGTTATCACTACTTGTTACTAATAATTGTTACAGTCATGCTTAAGTGCGTAACACAACTCTAGTGATCCTAAACAGATGCAGCCAAAAGTTGGCTTCTAAATGATCCAGCTATGACAAAGTATTCTACCATACCTACAATTGTAGTTGTGTGTTGTTGTTTTTTTAAGCCCAATTTTCCTGTGCACCAACTGTAAGCCACTAATTTGTGTGGATTGCCAAAACAGAGAAGAAAGTCTTAGCATTAGTGTGAACATAATCTAAGAGGTCCTGCTTCTTGGGTGTTTTTGACTCTGGTATCCAGGCAGTGATGTGTTGAAACACTCCACCTGCTGCCATGTGAGCAGGCTAGGTGGCATGTTCTCAGGATGACAGAGGAGCTGGTGTTGTTTACTGAGAAAAATAGCTGCAGAAAGCCACACAGATGCCCCAACACCGCCACAGATTCTTGCTGGTCATTGTCTGCTAAATGAATCGTAGTTAGCAATTTAAGTAAGATTTCACCTGACTCTCTGCCAGCTAGAGCCAGGGAGCCTGGATATATTCCATGAATTATTTACACATGTCTGGTCTTGTTAATTGTGGATGACTGCAGAGATTGGCTTTGACTGCCCTGGACAGCAGGGACCAATCTCTCCCAATTCCCACAAACATCAAATCATTCAACTATCTCAGTAAAAACGGTAATTCCCTCCCCTTGAGCCAAACACATAGGTATTCATTTTACAGTAATGGAGTGCTCTGTAAATGTACACACATTTCTACCTTAGGTCATGTACATTCTAGTGTTTCATTTTTCTCTCAGCTCACAAATATATTGTTTTATTTCAAAGTAGTAGTATATAAGTAATTTCCTGAAACAGCTGGTCACTGTAGTTTTAGCAAACATTACTCAAAGGATGACATTTGTTGGGGACTAGCTCTAGTATGCTCTAGTATGTATTATGCTAATGAAATACTTATTTCAAAACTAAATGATAATTTTGGTTTATCAAAACATGAATCTTATTTTTTTAGTTTTGGATGTAATCAAATCATATCAGCAATGGTAACATTTGTTATGTTTTAGTTTGTGTCAGCTGTGTAGTGTATACGGTAGTTAGCCTGATGAGAGCGTCAGACTGACAAATGACACAAAGTTAAAACTGACTTGGAAATGTTTGTGTGTTTCATGTCTGATGGCAAAGTTGCAGTTGAGGAAGGGGTAGATGAGGCACCAGCTATAGTCAGTTACAACCTGGCCTGAAAATGCGCTACAGGACTGCTTCAGACTGGAACTTATTTGAACACCAGGAGCTAGGAACATTCACAGGAACAGTAATGGACTACATCAAGTTCTGCATTGGGAATGTGACTGTGGACAAAATCATTCGGGTCTTCCCTATCCAAAAACCCTGGATGACCAGCCATGTCCGTACACTCCTCAGAGCCTGTGACCCTGCCTTTAGGTCAGACAGACCGCCTTGCCTACACCCCCACCTGGTTCCTGCACTACCCCAGCTCTGCCCCCATCCGCATCTGGTTCCTGCACCACCCCACTCACCGTAAAGGAGCACAATGTCAGACGAGTACTCCTGGCAGTGAACCCAAGGACGGCTTACTGGCCCAGACGGAGTAAGGTAAGGTGCTCAGGGTATGCGCTCACCAGCTCGCCCTCATCTTTACTTTTTCTTCAACCTTGCTCTTCGTGGATTACAGCTCCGCTGTCAACACAATCATCCCGGACATTCTCATCACCAAACTGGTCACTCTCGGCTTCCTCCCTCTCAAATGTGCCTGGATAAAGGACCTTCTCACCAATCGGCCCCAGACAATGAGGCAAGGCCCGCACCTCTCCTCCACTCGCACGTTGAGTACCAGCTCCCCATAGGGCGAGTGTGCTGAGCCCCCTCCTGTACTGTCTCTACACCCATGACTGCACTCTGGCCCACAACAACAACCTCATCGTCAAGTTTGCTGACAACACCACAGTGGTCGGACTCATCTCAAATGGAGACGAGGCAGCCTACAGAGAGGAGGTCCTGAACTTGGCAGCTTGGTGTTCGGAGAACAACCTGGCTCGGAACACCAAGAAAACCAAGGAGATCATCGTCGACTTCAGGAAGAGCACCGACCTAGCCCCCCTGTACATCAACGGCGAGTGTGTGGAGAGGGTCCACACCCTCCGGTTTCTCGGCGTCCTCATCTCCGCTGAGATCTCCTGTACAGACAACACCACAGCGGCCGTCAAGAAGGCCCAGCAGCAACTACACTCCCTGAAGGGTCCTCAGGAAGTACAACCTGGACTCCAACCTGCTGACCTTCTACCGCTCGTCTATCGAGAGCCTGCTGACCTACTGCATCACAGTATGGTACGGCAGCTGCAACGCGGCCGACAGGGAGAGGCTGCAGAGAGTTGTAAGGTCAGCCTAAAAGATCATTGGCTGCCCTCTTCCCTCCCTGATGGACATCTACACCTCCCGCTGCCTCAGCAGAGCAGAGAACATCATCAAGGACAGCTCCCACCCCGGCTCTAATCTGCTTGACCTTTTGCCCTCAGGAAGGCGCTATAGGTGCATCAGAGTACGGACTAACAGACTCAAGAACAGTTTCTCCCCAAAGGCCATAACCACTCTGAACTCACACATGCACTGACTCCACTCCACAACCTACCTCTACTGTGCAATACTGTTAATAATACCTAAAAGGACACTGGAATTCTGTGCAATTTCATACAGTGCAATATTTAATATTTAACCATTTCATTTTATTACTGTGCAATATTTATTTATTTATTATTTAGTACTTAACCATTTCATTTCAGTGTAATATTTATTTTATTGTTTTTCACACAATGTGTATACAACGCTATTTTAGTTATGGTTGCTCTCAGGACTTAGGACTGTGCACCAGCCCCCCCCCCCCCTCTATTTTCTCTGCACTACCTATACTTTATATTTTTATATTTTATATTCTTATATTTTGTATTTTTATATTTCATGTCGACACTGTGACGAGGTTGCTTCAATCTCATTGCACAGGTACTGCACTTGTGTATAATGACAATAAAGGCTTTCTATTCAATTCTATCCTTAGAGATACAGCGTCTGTTACTTATTTATTATTTTTTATTTAGGTGTATTTTTGTTTCTTTTTATTTATTTGTCTATTCATCTTTACTACAGTATTATTATCATCTCTGCCACATTTGTAGGTTAACTAAACATGAAAACCTTGCCTGTTGTCCACACATGCATACACTCATGAACAAAGATACTTACACATCACACATTCACATCCTTACTGTTACATAAATTGTACATTCTGTTTATCATACCAACATTTAACACAACTGTTTTATATGCATTTAACGTATGTGTAATGTATACTCTATATATCACTTTTTTGTTAAACATTATCCCCACAAAAAACATTTAATGAATGGGGCATCTTTAATACGGGTGTGGCCTTCTAACACCTTAAACGTGTGCTAGAGAATATGTCTTTGCAGGTGTTTAATATAAAATATCTATATCATGTATGGCATGAAGTGATAGTCAGGATAAAGACTAATTGTATTAGTCCTAATCAATGTCTTCACAGAAAGCTGAGGCAACCGGGGAGAAAAGACCCAGGGGGCGACCCAGGAAATGGGTGAGTCGGTTGTTTTCGGTCTGAGCTTACGTCTACTGGATACTGGAACACACGTTGTACACAAAACAAGAAGGGCTGTGAATAAGGAGGTGTGCCAGTTGATGAAATTTATTTGTGACAGGAGGTAAATGTGCATGGAAAAGTCTGTTGGATAGATGTTTTTGTCATCATTCAAAAGCATTTTGTCTCCCAATGGTTATATTGCCTGCTGCATATTTAGATGGACTGTTACATTATTATGTAGTCATCTCTCATCTTTAACTTTCACTATGTGGCCTGAATAAATATAGAGTTTCCTCTCTGGTTGTTGCTGGTGCATGTGTGTTCAGCGATATCTCCAAAGTTTGTGTTATCAGTCAAAGAAAATGTTTACTCTCCACGCTGCCCGAAGGAATACTTAAATAATTCCACTGACAGCTTGAAGGCTTCAGTGTTTATCAGCGCCAAAGTAACAGGCCTGATTGATAGTGCAGGAAAAAGCAGTCGGCAGTTGAAAGTGCCACCAGAAAGGGCGAGGGAGATCCAGGGAGCATGAACTTTCTCCTTCATATATCATGTCTGCATTTTTATGCATCAAATGAGGAAAAAAGAAGTGAAAGCCTACAAGAACAGAGTTGAAGTCAGTGTGGATTTTACATGTATTGTTATTTCCTGGAAGGAATTGTGTGTTCCAAGAATCAACTGTTACCATATTTAGTATATTCTCCACAGAATGACTACTAGTTTACTGGTGCAAGCTCTTGCTGAGACTTATCAGCGCCATGTGATGGCTTCAAAAGCCACAGCACGTAACTGAACTGCTCGGTTCACATGCATGTACATTTAATCCTTAGCCCTGTATGACCGCCTTAAACAACAGGCCACAGCTGCTAGGACCACACTGCAGGATTTATGTCAAGTCTAATGTCTTTGGAGTAACTCGCTCACAGTAGTATGCCATGGGCATAAATTAAAAGACAAGGCAAACCAGGTGAACTGCACTGCCATAGCAAATATTCATTCTTTCGTGCTTTGCGAGCTGTGCATACAACAACTATTTGATACAAACCACTTCCTCAGCCACACCAAACTTGTATTTTCCATAAATGTGGCCTTTGTAACACCTTTTATCATGCTAACTTTGCAATTTCCACCTGTTCGGGAGATTTGGGGAACAGAGCTTTCCACATATACAGTACATGTTTTTTACATGAATTATTTAAAACTCCTGTTTCTGAGTTGGACTGCAAAGGGACTTACATCCTTAAACAGTTAGCAATGACTGCATAGGGATGTAGCGGAAGTACAATAAATCAGTAATAATAAATTAAAAAGGCTATGAACAGTTAGTATAATTATTATACAGTCACCAGTTGAATAGTGCCTTACAGATGTAACACAGATTTATAAAAAATATAAACACTGCAGTGGCTGCAGGCTGCAAACACACACTTAGAGCAAAAAGAGACCCTGCACAACCAACAAAAAGCGGGCTAGTCCTCAAATATTTGGAGAATAAATGCTCTGCTACTGCTGTTAAGGTGTCTAAGACAAAAGAAAGGCCTGATGAAGGAACAAAGGCCAGATCCATCATGTTATAACTTTTATATTGTGCATAGTATAACACAATATAGTCATCCCTTATGTTATTGCATTGTGGTAAAACAAATTATATTAATATGTTATTTCTATCCTAAAGGTAAAGTAATCTGTTGTGATTTGATGATGTTGACATTATTTTTCATCCAACATAATAAATAAAATGACATGTCCAGACCAAATTTAGCTCTGTAAAAAAAAAAGGTAGACTTTGTAATGTTAACACTGTATTTATACTGTTTACCTCATGTTGTGACAAAAGATAAAATAGTTGAGAGACTTTCCAGATAACTTTCCTTTACTGTATGTAAGTATCACAAAGTGCTGTGCACTATTTTGCTGTCTGATGACAAGCCTTTAAATGTAATACTCCAACTGGACTTCCTGCCTGGATGCGTGTTGTTTAAATGCAGCACTGTTTTTGGTATGAATCGCTGCTTAGGGGCTTGTAGTAATACCAACAGAGATGTTGTTTACTGATGGCTTAAGGTCTGCAAGCAAATTACAGCCAATTGGATTTCATAGTGGACTAAAAATCAGTAGACCGTAATTGTCACTTGGAAAATACGAAAACACAATTTCATGGTATGCTTAAATGGGCGGCAGAATAAAGAACAAACAATTTGTGGTAAATTAAGCGTTAAGCATTCAAAAACACTGGAGTGATCTTCTGTCTGGATTCACCAATTTCAGTAATATTGAAAAAATGTTATCAGTATGCAATGTCAGAGAACCATTGGACTGAACTAATAAAACAGTTAAGGATTACTGCAGCTTTTCCTTTGTGCTGTCTGCCGTCCCAGGTACTGCATGTCCCAGGTACACACACCAACATGCACCACCACACAGCGGCCCCCATTGCTTTATGTCAACCCTTGTGGCAGAATTACAGACAGGCGGCACTGCAAACTAGTCAGTTGTGGAATGTTCATAGTGTATCTTTCTGACTGCTACAGGGCATGTGCCGACAGTCATAGGACAATCAGAGTCTCTGCTTTCTGCTCTGCTATGGACAAGGAAATGTTTAACTAGCACAGCAACCTGTCAACATGATCATTAGTATCCTTAGCTGCTTTTTTTTGTTTAACCTAGTGCTGTCAATTGATTAAAAAAAGTAATCACAGTCATGGGCTGTGATTAATCACAATTAATCACAAATTTAAAATACTACGTTTTAATTGTATGTAGTGACTAACTGGTTTAAAGAATTTATTATCTCACCCATTTATATTTATTAAACAAGTGTTCAATAAAAATCTTAGTTTGTTGAGCCATCCATATGAACTGCAGACATTAGTATCCAACAACTGATACAAAGTAATGTCTGCTGCAAAGTCACAAAAAGCTTACCTTCTTTTGCGTACTACAACTCAAATAAATGCAACAATAAGTAGGCCATTTTAGAAATAAAATGCCAAAATGTACTGCATGTGAAGAGACAGAGGGAACAGTCTCTACATTCTTGGTTAAAGATAATTATTTCAAAAAGTATGCATCTGTGCCAACATGCCCCCTGTCAACCAATCGTACAGTCTAGTTTTCTTTTAATCAGTTGCTCAGGCAGACTAGCTTGTTCAGATTTAAGATGATAGAGCTGGCCTCTTCTTTTGCAGAATGTTACCTGCCAAAAAGAACAGTCTCTGTTACACTGTTAATGCAGGTTTAGCCAAGTACCTTATTGCAATATGGGCCAGCTTACCATATGCACCTGCTTGTGACAACCACCACTGTAGTGGACATGTTTCCATGCTGACACAGGCCTCTGCCTTGTACTGTAAATCTCTAGAAGTTTACCTGTAAACAGTACCTCATCACCCTACTCTGATCCCTTCTGTTTATCAGTAAAATTGGAGAAGACAGAGAAATAACCTGCATGTGCAAAACTTGTGCGAAAGCCGTGCAGGATCCCATAGGGTACAGAACAGAGCAGCATCAATGACAGAGACATGACATTGATTAAATAACCACATCTTACCAGACAGCAGCGATCCCACATAAGTTTAATGTGGTAATAATAATAATAATAATAATAATAATAATAATAATACACTTTTTATATTGCATAATTCATGCATAAAATGCAACACAAAGTGCTTAACATAAAAACAGATAATCCTAACATTGATGATAAGACAATTAAAAACATCAAATTAAATCAGCAGAAAAAGACAAGATAAAACAACCATCAGCTTAAAACACTTCAGAGACTTTGTTTGAAAGTCTCAACAGATTCAGAGCCCCTAAGACCTTCAGGCAGACTGGAGTAATGAACAAAGGCTGAGTAGAGGTTGTGTATGGAATGTCATTGTCACTTCATCTCATTGCCTTCCAGTGTAAATTGTTATCAGAGTGATGCAACTACTTATTTGGCCTTTTATGTAGCTGATTTGAGTGCCACACTATACTTCAGGCTACTGTCTGCATTATATGGGACAATGTGGGTGCCGGTGTGGATGGTGTGGTGATGTAGTTCATGCTCCAGGGTATTGGCTACAAAACTCAATTAGTTTGGTTTGCACGGATTGGCAGGGGTTGAGGACTATGTTGACCCTGTCTCAGCACTAGCATCTTTGCGAACATCAGCAAAAATGTGTTTCGCATCATAAAAATATTCATAGATTCATAACAATATAGTGCACAGTGAGACTTATATACGGCTTCGCAGTGCGGATGGAACACAGCTTGGTCGTGAATGAAAAATATTCAATCTATCCGACTCCAAACTCTGCCTGCACCACCTTTTATAAAGTTGCAGGATAGCTACCTGTGAGAAATAGGTGCGAGATGGGATTTGGTACCGTTTTTCTAGTTCATTCTGGAAGCTTCTTGAAGCATTTTTTATCCACTGTGTGGATGGGCAGCAGATCTTTAGCCAAATAATACGTATTGCTGATTTTGGTATGTCTCTTCGAGTTCTTGTCATACTTTGTTCCACTAGCAAGGCTTGTTTTGCTAGCTCCGGACTATTAATAATTTTTTTTGGGGATAATATCATGCACTCATGATTTGTTCCGTTTTGTTGTCTCTATCTATTTCTTCATTTACACTGTCACTCTGTTGAAATATGCACACACGCCACGTGGTACACTCCATAGGATTCGTCACTTAGTGGGCTGATGTGCACTAACATGTGCAAGTGGCACGGTAACTGGCCAATGAAACATGATCATTATAGCGTTTCAAGCAGGCACTACGGCAAAAGTATTGCATACTCATTGCGACACTTTCGATTTAATATTGCGCAATGTGATATTGCGAAAATGATATTATGTCGATATATAAAAATAACATTTGCAATAAAAACTTATCAGACCTTACAGACACTCATACTGGTGACTGCATACCTGATGTCACACAGGCAAACGGGCCACGGGGGGCAATCCCAGGACACGTTAATGTGAGAGGCAGGATTGTCACTGATAAGGTCCCCCACTACTTAAAAGTACAAGTATACAAGTATAACTCCATTTATCACAAGCTCCTCTCTTGAATGAATACAATACATTGTGAAGGGAAGTAATTCTATTTGCTAAGCTACAAGACAAAGAAAAGAAGTCTACCAGGATAGATGCTACACCTCTGAGTCATGACGTTTCAGTCTGCTGGTGGAGTGTCTCTGGGGTTTGTATTTGGGTTATTCATTGTCATGCACTGTATTTCCCTCTGTACCACCAACACACAACTAGCAGGAATCGGTCGCCCCTCATCAGTATGTCTTCTTGCTCCTCCACAGTATGGCTGCAGGTCCTGTCCTCTGTGTGCAGGTGCTGAGATGGATAGGCAGACCACTGCCAAACTGACCAGTTTCCTCTGTGACTTGAAACGTGAAGGGGGAGTTTCTGCTCGCCAATAGATGGCATTCATCAATAGTGCACAGCAGTTTGCCTTTTCTGCTGCCAAATAGCATTTGGCTGCCTATAAAAAAGTTCTTCTTGTTGTCATGGAAGTAACAATGAAAATTGTTAAAACAAAAGTTTTGATTATATTGCTATCTTATTCAAGGAAATACCAAAGCAGTGGCTTATTGGTAGGGAACCAGACCTCTTGTGTTTTATTAAATAAGTCAATTGGTTCTTAATGGTCCTAACAACCTGCTCTAGTTAAAAGTGCACGGTTGAGTTTTGTTGTGCATGTTTAGGAATGCACAAAGCAAACATCTCCTTCATTCATCTGTTGGTGAAATTCTCGCCCCTAACTTCATTTAATATTATATGTGGCGCTTTCTTTTGCAGGGTGCAAATGTTCCACCAAAACAAGCTCCTTCCAGAGACTATTTTGTAGAGCCACCATTGATGCATCCAAAACTTCACCACCCAAGAGGATTGTAAATTGGTTTAAAGAAATGCAAACAACCCAGAGCGTTTTTTTTTTCTCCTGTCCCAGAATGTATGTGTTGTGTAGCCAGACCTCATCTGGGTAGGTTGGTCTGTCAATGCAAGACTAATGCTCAGGTAAAAAAGTAGCATAGTCATGATTAAGAGTCAGACTTATGTTGTGTTCCCACCGCACATGTTTCGTGCAAATTGCGCGACATGATGCGAAAAGGCAGAATTCTCGTAATTCTCATAATTCTTGTCATTCTCGTATCTGTTTGAGTTCAAATATTTCAAGTTGAGCAGTCAAGCTTGCACGGGTAACGCAAATTTAGGCTGTCTATGAGGCAGAGGAATGCAATTGACCTATAACGTTATTTCTTTGTTTGAAGTGGCATCACAGTATGTTTTTGCAAAGATTTGACTGAATGGTAATTCAATAAAATGTTTACTTCCTTTACAAAAAGGATAAAAAAAGAATTAAATAAAGGATCAAACTTTGTTCTTAATTGTCACATACACACAGTACAATGACTGCATTTAACCCATCTTAAGTATTAGGAGCAGGAAGCAACCTGGGTTTAAGTGTTTTGCTCAGGGACACTTTGCCCCTGATTTGCAACCATTTTACCTCTGAGCCACAAGCCACCAATACTGAGGAGTCTGGAGATAATCCTTGTGATAAAGCAAAAAAAAGGCTTCAATTGAAACAAAGATGATTAGTACAGCAATGGTCCAACAATTCCAAGCAGGATTTATACTATATATACCATACAAATGGTAGCATGTGCACCATTTGTATATGTATAGAAAGGACAGGTAGGAGGAGGAAATATTATTCTGCATCACCCTTCTCTATTAGAGCTTAGCTTGCTTTTCCACTGGTCAGTCGATTTCTCTCTGCCAGGGTTTGGAAGCCAAACTATTTTGCTGCCCTCGGGCTGTCCTGCTGCCTTCCATACAGCTGCCTCTTTGTGTTTTATTCTCTCACATCCGAGAGTCACATCCGAAGTAACTCACACCCAGGACACACTTATACCCATCCCCCCTTTGTGTGCCCATGTAATAGTTTTAAATGGAGTCTACTGTGAGACTAATGCCCTCTGCATTAAATGTGCGGAAATGACTAAGTGAATAGGCAAGAGCACACAAGTGCTATGGCATGAGTGTGTATTTGGGGAGTTGATGTAGTGTGAATGGGAGAGGTATACTCCCATCTCACGTAGGGCTTTGGTGCTCTTGGCTATGGGTCAGACACTGAAGGCAGGTGCCAAGCAATGGAATCAGAACTCAGGGGAGAAGAAAAGTAAGAATGTCTGGCAGAGGTGATGAGCAGCACAATTAGGAGATTGTCCAGCAGCTTTGAGAAAGCGGTGATAAGGCTTGGAAAGCCCTCAGAAACTACAGTAGCAGCTTGGGAAAACTTCTCCCCTTTGAATGTGTGCATGTGTAAGGAATGGGTAATTGTGCTACTGTGATCAGTGTCACACATTAAAAGGGGCTTTGTATAGCATATATACAGTGGGTACGGAAAGTATTCAGACCCCTTTAAATTTTTCACTCTTTGTTTCATTGCAGCCATTTTCCAAAAATCAAAAAAGTTCATTTTATTTCTCAGTAATGTACACTCAGCACCCCATCTTGGACAGAAAAAAACAGAAATGTAGAAATTTTTGCAAATTTATTAAAAAACAAAAACTGAAATATCACATGGTCATAAGTATTCAGACCCTTTGCCGTGACCCTCATATGTAACTCAGGTGCTGTCTATTTCTTCTGATCATCCTTGAGATGGTTCTACACCTTCATTGGAGTCCAGCTGTGTTTGATTATACTGATTGGACTTGATTAGGAAAGCCACACACCTGTCTATATAAGACCTTACAGCTCACAGTGCATGTCAGAGCAAATGACAATCATGAGGTCAAAGGAACTGCCTGAGGAGCTCAGAGACAGAATTGTGGCAAGGCACAGATCTGGTCAAGGTTACAAAAAAAGTTCTGCTGCACTTAAGGTTCCTAAGAGCACAGTGGCCTCCATAATCCTCAAATGGAAGACGTTTGGGACGACCAGAACCCTTCCTAGAGCTGGCCGTCCGGCCAAACTGAGCTATCGGGGGAGAAGAGCCTTGGTGAGAGAGGCAAAGAAGAACCCAATGGTCACTGTGGCTAAGCTCCAGAGATGCAGTCGGGAGATGGGAGAAAGTTGTAGTAAGTCAACCATCACTGCAGCAATCCACCAGTCGGGGCTTTATGGCAGAGTGGCCCGAAGGAAGCCTCTCCTCAGTGCAAGACACATGAAAGCCCGCATGGAGTTTGCTAAAAAACACCTGAAGGACTCCAAGATGGTGATGAATAAAATCCTCTGGTCTGATGAGACCAAGATAGAACTTTTTGGCCTTAATTCTAAGCGGTATGTGTGGAGAAAACCAGGCACTGCTCATCACCTGTCCAATACAGTCCCAACAGTGAAGCATGGTGGTGGCAGCATCATGCTGTGGGGGTGTTTTTCAGCTGCAGGGACAGGACGACTGGTTGCAATCGAGGGAAAGATGAATGCGGCCAAGTACAGGGATATCCTGGACGAAAACCTTTTCCAGAGTGCTCTGGACCTCAGACTGGGCCGAAGGTTTACCTTCCAACAAGACAATGACCCTAAGCACACCGCTAAAATAACGAAGGAGTGGCTTCACAACAACTCCGTGGCTGTTCTTGAATGGCCCAGCCAGAGCCCTGACTTAAACCCAATTGAGCATCTCTGGAGAGACTTGAAAATGACTGTCCACCAACGTTTACCATCCAACCTGACAGAACTGGAGAGGATCTGCAAGGAGGAATGGCAGAGGATACCCAAATCCAGATGTGAAAAACTTGTTGCATCTTTCCCAAAACGACTCATGGCTGTATTAGATCAAAAGGGTGCTTCTACTAAATACTGAACAAAGGGTCTGAATACTTATGACCATGTGATATTTCAGTTTTTGTTTTTTAATAAATTTGCAAAAATTTCTACATTTCTGTTTTTTTCTGTCCAAGATGGGGTGCTGAGTGTACATTACTGAGAAATAAAATGAACTTTTTTGATTTTTGGAAAATGCCTGCAATGAAACAAAGAGTGAAAAATTTAAAGGGGTCTGAATACTTTCCGTACCCACTGTAACATATAACATATAGCATATAGAACTTGGCCTCCAGGGATCCTGGGCAACATCCTCCTGCAGAGTTGGTCTCCATAGAGAGCCAGGGGCTAAATCAGGTCTGTTGTGCACAAACAAGACCAACAAGAGTCTAAATTGGTAATACAATATATTCTTGACCTTTATGATGTTGGTCCACTTATTTGCTTTTAACTGAATCTCACAGATTTCATGAACAAATGGAGGTTGATTAGTTGTCCAAAGTTATATATTTACTTAATTTTAAAATGCAAACCCTGCCTCTACCACTCTCTCTTTTTTTGCTGTTTGAGTGATGTAGTGTTCCCCACAGCTGGATGCCATGATGATGTTATACGTCATTCCAGTCTTCTTCACAGGCGGGGTCCTGTCTTTAGGGTGGACTAGCAGAGATCTTTACCAAAGGGGGGGGGGGGGTCGGTGGGCAGGTGGGTGCGGAAAAAAATTCTAGATTAATTAACTGTACTGTCCTGCAGTACTTTCCTGCCATAGACCGTAACGGTCTATGCTTTCCACCCATAGACCGTCAATAATATACAGTGTATGCTTCCACCTGATGAAATTAACACGGCAAAAAATCGACCAGATTTTTGGTCGAGCCAGAACGTATCTCCCAATAAATCGACCAGTCGACTGGGAGGTTACAGCCCTAGTATTAATACACTAATTAATACTAATTTATAAATGGCATATTGAAACAAAAATCTCAGTCCACACAAGTGTTTAGTCTCCTTATCAGAAATCACTCCATCCCTTATGTAAGGTCTGACAATGCATATCACATGCATATCACAAGCTTACACTTTGCATGCACTCGCCTGTGTAAAAGGGAAGCAGATTGTCTAAGGTTGAACTCGTGAAAATTATCGATGTGTAAGTTGTATAATACAGAAAATACTTAAAAAAGTAAGACCAGGGATTTATTTGCTTGGACCAACAACGAGCTGGAACTGTTACTTACCAATAAGACTGAATGTGTTATGGTTGTGTGTGTTTCTGATCTCTTGTCTTGTCTTGTTTTACTTCCTGTCTTGCTTGTCCCTGTGAGTGTCTGTATTTTCTGTTTCCTGTTTTATTGTGAAGTCTGTTTTCCTCCCTAGTCTTGTCTGGTTTTACTACCTGCCTTGTGTTTTCCTGCCTCTGTGATTGTCTGCCCCACCCTGACGTGTTTCACCTGTTCCTGAACGTAGTGTCACTTGTCTCTCGTTTCCTTGTTAGGGGTCCAAGCCCGAAGGATGCGTGAACCGCTGTAACGCAAAGCGTACGCGGTTCACACAGCAGGGCTGTGGAACCCTATTGTTTTCCTAGGGATTCTTATTAGGGGTCCAAGCCCGAGGCTGAGTGGACCGCGTGAAACGCGGTTCACACAGAAAAACCCTATTGTTTTCCTAGGGTTTCTTCTTCTTCATTATTTTCTTCCCCGCATAAAAGTGCCGCTGCAGCCTAAACCGTACATGGTGGCGATGCGCCATTTTCAGGACTGGTCCCAAACTCCGCAAAGACCTCAGACAAAAAAAACTTACCCACATCCACCACTAGGTGGCGCTATAGCAGAAAAATTGCGTTTGACCCTATAACTCCCAAACCGTACATCGGATATTTAAAAACCATATATCCACGCGTTCCCTGGATCCTACTGAATATTGTGATATAGGCCACGCCCATTTCCGCCTAGACTTTTATACGTGAAAAATCGCGATTTATCAAAAACCAACTTTTTCGAACTCCTCCTAGACCGTGCAATGGATCGGCACGAAACTTGGGACGCAATATCTCCAGACCAACTTGACACAAAGTTGCATAAAGATTTTTTATAGCATGAAAAATGTGCGCAATACGCGCAAACAAATTTGTGTAACTAACTACGAAAACACAGACTTTAGCATATCTCGGCCAAAATAAATGCTATCAAAGCCAAACTTTAGAATATTACTTGCTATGACCATCTGAGGCTCTGAAACAAATTTCGCGAACATTGGCCACTAGGGGGCGCTACAGATACAACAAGTTTATATCTCATGAACCGCTCATCCAAATTTTACAAAATTTGATGGATACCATCTAGGCCCACTCCTGAGGTGGTCCTTACAGTGGGGTACTGATTGGTTCAAGTGGGCGTGGCCTATGGGCCAATGTCTGGATTAACCACTTCCACTAAAGTGAATTACTTAAAATTAACAGGGTAGATGTACAGTGGGTAGCTGACCTGACTTACCGAATATTACACATGTGGAACACTAGGTGGCGCTACAATAACGTCAAACGTGTTTTTGCCTATAACTCCTACATTATACATCACACATTAAAAATCGTGATGTCTACGTGTTCACTACATCAAGCTGAGTCACATGATATAGGCCACGCCCATTGCCGTTTAAAATTATTTTCGCAATATTGGGACAAGTGCAAAACCAACTTTTACGAACTTGTCCTAGGCCGTGGGACAGATCTGCACGAAACCTGGTGTATAGCATCTGCAGATGGCCTTGACAAAAAGTTGCATAAAGAATTTTGCTACGTTAACGTGTGCACATTTGACGACCAAGCAAAGTTTCTGTAGTAAGCTACTAAACACATATCATATCATATCTCGGCCAAATTAAAAGGTATCAAAATATCACTTGTGAGCAGTGTTGACCATGCCTTTCCGATACTCTGTACCAAATTTGGTAAAGATAGGCCATTAGGGGGCGCTATGATCAACGTAGACATTTTTGGGCCATTTTATCAAGGTTTTGTATCCAGCCTAGGAGACCAGAGTTTTTCTGGGTCATTGCGCTATTAATCCGTTCCGTTACAAGCGCCTCTTGATGTTTCCCGACATTTTCCCTCCCGCTTTCGCTTTGGGTTCCACTTTCGTGCGCTTTCCGGGTCGCCGGGGTCAACTGGCGCGGGGAGGCTTGGACCCCGTTGTAACTGCGTGCAGTTCTAGTTAGGGGTCCAAGCCCGAAGCTGCGTGTACCGCGTGTAACGCGGTTCACACAGCAGGGCTGTGGAACCCTATTGTTTTCCTAGGGATTATTCTTCATATTATTAGGGGTCCAAGCCCGAAGCTGCGTGTACCGCGTGCGGTTCACACAGCAGGGCTGTGGAACCCTATTGTTTTCCTAGGGTTTCTTCTTCTTATTCTTCTTCACTATTATTAGGGGTCCAAACCCGAAGCTGCGTGTACCGCGTGTAACGCGGTTCACACAGCAGGGCTGTGGAACCCTATTGTTTTCCTAGGGATTTTCCTCCTCCATTATTATTATTCATATATTTCTTCTCCGCATAAACCTGCCGCTGCAGCCTAAACCGTACATGGTGGCGACGCGCCATTTTGAGGACTGGTCCAAAACTCCGCAACATATCACTTGTGAGTAGTGTTGTAAATGCCTTTCCGATGCTCTGTACCAAATTTGGTAAAGATGAGCCATTAGGGGGCCATATAATCAACATTTATTGGTTTCGTCAAAACACTCAATGCATTTAAATGGGATATTTGCAATTGCAATATCTCTGCCACAATAAATGCTATCGACACCAAAGCTGTGACGATTGTTTGGCATGCCGCCCGGAGGCTCTGTACCAAATTTGGTAAAGATAGGCCATTAGGGGGCGCTATGATCAACGTAGACAATTTTGGGGCATTTTATCATGGTTTTGTATCCAGCCTAGGAGACCAGAGTTTTTCTGGGTCATTGCGCTATTAATCCGTACCGTTACGTGCGCCTCTCGATGTTTCCCAACGTTTGCCCTCCCGCTTTCGCTTTGGGTTCTACTTTCGTGCGCTTTCCGGGTCGCCGGGGTCAACAGGCGCGGGGAGGCTTGGACCCCGTTGTAACTGCGTGCAGTTCTAGTTAGGGGTCCAAGCCCGAAGCTGCGTGTACCGCGTGCAGCAGGGCTGTGGAACCCTATTGTTTTCCTAGAGATTATTTTTTTCCATTATTCTTCTCCGCATAAAACCCATACTGCAGCCTAAAACGTACATGGTGGCAACGCGCCATTTTCAGGACTGGTCCAAAACTCCGCAAAGACCTCAGACGAAAAAAATTACCAACGTCCACCACTAGGTGGCGCTATAGCAGAAAAAACGTGTTTGGCCCTATAACTCCCAAACCGTACATCAGAATTTTAAAAAACCTTATATCCACGCGTTCCCTGGATCCTATTGAATCTCGTGATATAGGCCACGCCCATTTCCGCCTATACTTTTATGCGTGAAAAATCGCGATTTGTCAAAAACCAACTTTTTCGAACTCCTCCTAGACCGCGCAATGGATCGGCACGAAACTTGGCACGTAGCATCTCCAGAACGACCTGACACAAAGTTACATAAAGATTTTTTATAGCATACAAAATGCGCGCATTACGCTCAAACAAATTTGTGTAGCTAACTACGAAAAACTTTGGCATATCTCGGCCAAGATAAATGCTATCAAAGCCAAACTTTAGAATATTATTTGTTATGACCCTCTGACGCTCTGAAACAAATTTCACAAAGATTGGCCACTAGAGGGCGCTACAGATAAAACAAGTTTATATCTCATGAACAGCTCATCCAAATTTTACAAAAGTTGATGGATACCATCTAAGCCCACTCTTGAGGTGGTCCTTACAGTGGGGTACTGATTGGTTCAAGTGGGCGTGGCCTATGGGCCAATGTCTGGATTAACCACTTCCACTAAAGTGAATTACTTGAAATTAACAGGGTAGATGTACAGTGGGTAGCTGACCTAACTTACCGAATATTACACATGTGGTACACTAGGTGGCGCTACAATGACGTCAAACGTGTTTTTGCCTATAACTCCTACATTATACATCTCACGTTTAAAGTCTTCATGTCCACATGTTCACTACATCAAGATGAGTCATATGATATAGGCCGCGTCGATTTCTGATTAAATTTAATTTCGCAATATTGCGACAAGTGCGAAGCCAACTTTTTCAAACTCGTCCTAGGCCGTGCGACAGATCTGCGCGAAACCTGGTGTATAGCATCTGCAGATGGCCCTGACAAAAAGTTGTATAAAGAATTTTGCTACGTAATTGTCTGCGCATTTGACGACCAAGCAAAGTTTCTGTAGTAAGCTACCAAATACATATCATATCATATCTCGGCCAAATTAAAAGGTATCAACATATCACTTGTGAGCAGTGTTGACCATGCCTTTCCGATGCTCTCTACCAAAATTTGGTAAAGATTAGCCATTAGGGGGCGCTATAATCAACATTTATTGGTTTCGTCAAAACACAATGCATTTAAATGGGAAATTTGCAATTGCAATATCTCTGCCACAATAAATGCTATCGACACCAAACCTGTGACAATTGTTTGGCATGCCGCCCAGAGGCTCTGTACCAAATTTGGTAAAGATAGGCCATTAGGGGGCGCTATGATCAACGTAGACAATTTTGGGCCATTTTATCAAGGTTTTGTATCCAGCCTAGGAGACCAGAGTTTTTCTGGGTCATTGCACTATTATTCCATACCGTTACGTGCGCCTCTCGATGTTTCCCGACGTTTGCCCTCCCGCTTTCGCTTTGGGTTCCGCTTTCGTGCGCTTTCCGGGTCGACTGGCGCGGGGAGGCTTGGACCCCGTTGTAACTGCTTGCAGTTCTAGTCTTTTATTGTGACTATTATTGCCCCTATTCATTACACCCCCAACCGGCCCGTCAGACACCGGCTACCAAGAGCCTGGGTCTGTCAGAGGATTTTCCTCGCCACTGTCGCAGTAAATGTTTGCTCTTGTAGGAATTACTAGAATTGATGTATAAATACTGATGAATAAAATACTTAAAAATATATGTCCGTCTAAAAAAAAATGTTCCTATAAAATTTCTTCTATGGCTGCAAACTGGAGCCTCCCCCTCGCCATGCTGATAAGCAATTGTATTTGCAGCAATGTTCTATTGAAGTGTAAAAACAATATAGTATATAAAAATAAAAAGTCTTGGAAAGAGTGTAACTTGTTTATTTTTGTATTCTTGTTCTTGTGTGTGCAGATCCTTGTCCCTCCTCAGGAAATCCTGCCGTTATTTGGCAGAAATGGCTGCGTCGCTGATGCAGGTTTCATCAAATGTACGTTAACATCAGGGACACAAACAATAACATCCAGAAATCAGCAAACTATATGTATGGCTAAAATTGTTTACTTTTTTAACGTTTTTCAATTGATTGCAACAAACGTGGTCACGAACTTACCTGTGACTCCATCTGGAAAATAATTCACGATTTCGTATTTTTGACCCTTTGAACTTACCGTTGGACACACCTCGGCATGAGACGAGACGGCACGAGTCGGGACAGCATGACATGGGATGCTCCAGGCCGCAGCTATACAGACTTGGAACCATGCCACAGTGACCCGATCCGCAATACCAGTGGGCAGCAAGATGAATGACCAAAACGCAGCCATGAGACTGCTTAACTTTGAAGGGCTGGATGTCCCAGTTGATTTGAACATGCCAGGTACTCCGCCGTGATGAAACCGAGTCAAGTAACGTTCAGAGCCGACGGCTTGAGATTTGGAATGTTGGCTGGAGGCCAGCTGTGCAGGCCACAGCAGGGCAGTGCGGTGAGGCAATGCGGCTGCTAGGAACTTGCAGAACAAAAAAATCTGAACTATGTTAAAAATTTGCACTTGTAAAAATAAAATTTGCACTTGCAAAAAATAATCACACATGTGATCCGAATTTGATTCTGTAGGCTCAGAGCTCCACAGACTAACTTCACAGGTACAAATTAGTTTTGCACCAAATGTATTGCAAGAAGTCTTGCTAAAGTCGGTGCTCGCAGATTTGCCACTGTGTGATGTGAGAGAGCTCATTGATTCGAGAGGTTGTAATCACTGAGTTGTTGTGATGGAAAATTAACCAGAGAAAAAAAATGTACGTGAGTAAATGTTGCACTACACGCTTGCAGCTGTCATTGTGTTCATGTAAATATCAATCAATTCAATCAATTCAATTTCAAGTTCTCTCTCTCTCTCTCTCTCTCGTTTAGTTTGTTTGTGTGACTTAAATTCAGATCATATGTGTGCGAATATTTTTTGCGAGTGCAAATTTTCACATACAAATTCAGATTTTTTGTTCTGCAAATTCGTATTCTACAAGCTCTCATCTTTTGCACCATATTTACCTTCATATAACTGCTACTACCACGAGACACGAGATGTGAAAAGGCGAAGTTAACGTGTGCCAGATGCTCGCTTTGCCTGAAATGACACCTGACAATAGCAGTGAGAGAAACAGATTTACAGAACACATCCTACAGCTGATCTGATTTAGGAAGAGAGCAGTGATTAGGTGTTACTATAGGTGTTAGAAGTGTTAGGTCTTCCTGAAAGAATTTACGCTGGGGCAGAGCTGGGGCAAGGCAGACCTGAGCCAGTTCTATAAGGGTTGGTAGATTAGTCTGACGACTATGAGGAGAAGCAGAGAAAAGAAGGGGTGCTGTGTCTGCAGCAATACACCCTCCCTCGCCGGTCTAGGCAAACGCTGCAACTCCCCACTCCCTAACTGTAAGCTTTATCAAGGAGAGGAACCTGATAGCTGAAGGCAGCTATCAGCAGCATTACGTTCACATGAAAAGCTCATTCTATATGCTGTTAAAAATTCTAACTCACCTTCTCACTTGTTCTTGTATTAAGAGGACAGGAGTTATTTATATTTAAGTTTAACACATTCTCATGAACGGGCTCGTATATCGTACAAAAACATATGCACACCAATTTGTATGATATCCTACGAAATTAACCAACTATTAACTGGTCACATGACAATTGGTCACTTGACAATTATGTTCAGCCATCTTTCCAGTTACATTTAGTAGAGAAAAGGTAACTGTCAGCTGGGTACAGGTCACAGTGAGGTGCCACTTGTTTCAGATGCCGTTGCCGTGCCGTTGAGTTAAGCCCACAAGCTTTGGCTTTTGAAAAATGTTCTACCAAGTGTTGGCAATCAGGGGAAACAAAAATAAATCAAACTCATTTCAGCCTCCAGGCTTGCAGCAACTGTCATGTCTTCTCTGTATTCATCTTCCAACAATGAATAGAAGTCCTTCCCACTAGGCTTATCTTATTGTCTGACCAAACATTTCTTCCTCTGACAAAATTTCATATGATTGGTCAATAGACCGATCAGTCAGCCACCATCTCCACTGGTCTGCATCGATGGCAGAATATTGAATTTTCATTACTTGTTCAAAGTGTGCAAAGTCTCTGAAGTTTTAGGCTGAATGGCTAAGCTTCTGGAGAAAGCTCTAGCTGTATTGTCTCTACACTGTATTGATCTGGAGATAATAAATATGACATATAAAGAATGTATTGTCTTGTCCTGGGGGACAGCATCGACTTTAGAGCAGAGTAAACTTTCAAAATCAAAATTGTAGGCCTTAAAAAGTCTAAAATTTGCTTAAATTAATGCTACCTCTAATGCTCATTGAAATGCTCCTGCAGCGCTTTAGAATGTTTTTTTTTCTTGACCCTGTGGTGTAGTATATTTGACGTATTTGTAGTATATTTGACATGCATTTTTTGTAATATACAAACACTTTATCTCCTTGCAAGAAACAATTTGCGAGTCCAAATATAATTTGCTGTATTATGCCTACAAATAAGACCACCATGTAACTTATGTTGCAGCCAATCCACTTTTGTGTTATTGGCGCAAGTCTGTTTTGGATTGTACCACAGACAAAACAATATTGGGAACTGCAAGTTTAGAGATATTTGGCTTTAATTTAGGTCTTGGTTAAAGCCAGTTCCTAATAATGTATTTGAAGCCTACTGCTTCTTATACAAGAAAGCAATTAAACGTTGGGAGTACAGCCTCTGGAGTCTCATGCAAAAAGTGAGAAACATTTCACTGCTGTGAAGGGTCTCCAGCAAACGAGCCAAGCCATCAGTCAGTTCTTCCAAATATCTGGTGGCTCCATCTCCAGTCCCAGCCCCAGCACTGCCTAGGCAAGACCCACACAGCAGTTCTGCAACTCCCGTAAGCGACCTCCGTGTCGGTTTGGATCACAGCCAACACTAAGAGCGGAGGTGCTCTGGGTCCTCCACACGGTTACTCGACACAAATGGCAATGAGGATATTGGGTAATTGTTTCAAACAGGTCTTAAAAAGATCTGAAAAAGTCTTAAATTTGAGTTGGTGAAATCTGCAGAACCGTTTAGAGGGTTCCAGGAGACGAACTCCGCTCTCCGTTCTCTGCTCTCCGCTCCCTGCTCTCCGCTCCCCGCTCTCCGTTCCCCGCTCCCCGCTGTATTTTATGACCAACCCATCCACCCTGACATCCTCTCTACTACTGGTCTTATACAGCAGTAGTTACTGTGGTGTATACAGCAATAAATGTGTGCAATACGTATGAATTACAGTGCATTACTTTTTCGGAGCTACATGTACGAATGGTTCATGAGAACAGCCTGTGAGGTTGCTGTTACATTTGTAGTGACTCTGTTTTTGTGTCATGATCTAGATGTGACTGGATGAGGTGCATTTAATTATTTTTAGATTGGTTGCCCTATAATAATCTTTCCCCGAGCTAATTGTAAGAGTGAGAGAAAAAGAGAATCGAGACCACAGAGAGACACTGAAAAGGGGTCGGGGGTGGGCAGCAGCTTTGCCTCATTCCCTACATTCTCAACCCCCCACCTTCCTCCAGCCTCAGCTGCAGCCGGACTGAAAGGCTGAATTCCAGCCCCTAGAGGATTTTTTTCAAACTTTACAAACATCAGGAGTTCTCTGGGATCTTTGGAGATTTCCACATGTCACCTATCCCTCCTTCTCCTAACTCCCACCCATTTTCTTCTCCCCTCTAGAAGAGTTTAATCATTTCACTCTGAAAATAATTGGCTTGTTGTTCAGGGCTCCATCAGGAATTCCCCTGGTGTAACTTTAGGCCATCACTATTGTATTAGTGTGATTTCACACTAATATGTCAAACACAATCATATCTGGACTGGAAGTTAGTGTCAGGAAAAGTCAACTTAACTAATTACATGTCTACAAGCTGAATTTCTGCAGGTACATTGTGATAAAATGAGCACACCCCTTTACAAAATCCTCAGATGCACGTTTTTAGTGCATTCAGAGAAGGTGAGCGCTTACTTACCCACATTCACTATTTGTTTAACACAGGAAGTTGCATGGCTGTCCTGTGGTTTCCTGGCTGTTTGTGTAGCGATAGCTTGGATTTTTCCGTATTCCTTTCACAATGCATTTCTTTGAAATTATTTAAATAGATATGGACATTTATGTCATTAAAGTATTTCTGCTACCACAATTATAAAGCAGGAAGCGAGCTGTTCCAGGCCCGACAGGTTAATTCATAACATCTGCAACGCTCTGTTAAAACAAGGCAGAGCTGAGTGCCATGCATAGATCCTTCCTGTTTCAAAGCAGCCACGCATACACGCTGGGAAAGCGCCACATGCATTTACATCAAATGGTTCCATTGCCTTCTTACCAGGGAAGCAGAGAAGAAAATCAAATACGCAAGGCAGAGGTTTTATGAACATGGAGACAAAGCAGGCAAATGCCTGGCATATTATGTGAAAAAACGTGCGGAATCCCAAATTATTGCTGCGATTACAGACAAAGATGGCCACAAGGTATATGAGAATAAATTAATAAATATCTGTTTTAAGAATTTCTATGAAAGCCTCTACTCTTCTGATCTAGAACAGGAGCAAGGGCAGCTCATGGACAATTTTTTTGCTCAAATTGACTTACCACATCTGTCAGAGGAGCATAGAACTGCTCTTAATAGCCCCATAACTAAAACTGAAGTGATTAAAGCTATCAAAGCGTTACAAAATGGGAAATCACCAGGCTCTGACGGGTTCTGTTCTGAATTTTACAAACACTTTCAAGATATTCTAACAGACCCTCTTCTTGACATGTTCAACCACTCCTTTACTTCAGGAGTGTTCCCACAGACATTGAAGGAGGCCAATATATCTTTAATCTTGAAAAAGGGGAAGCGTTCTGACTTATGCGGATCCTTTAGGCCCATAGCTCTTCTAAATGTAGATAGGAAGTTACTGTCTAAGATCCTGGCCACTCGGTTGGAAAAATTCTTGCCGGCATTGGTAAAAGAGGACCAGACAGGTTTTGTAAAGGGGCGGAACTCAGCCTCTAATGTAAGACGTTTGCTGAATGCTATCATAGCTTTCAAGCAGGAATCTGTTAATGGTCTGGTGCTTTTCTCTAGATGCAGAGAAGGCTTTTGACCGAATTGAATGGTCTTTCCTACTGTATACACTGGACAAATTTGGGCTGGGGGAAAATTTTATAAAATGGATTAGGATTATATATACTGAACCACAGGCAGCAGTGTTAACTAATAGACTCAAGTCTGAATACTTTCATACTCACAGGGGGGTGATGCAGGGCTGCCCTTTATCGCCTCTCTTATTTGTTTTGGCTATAGAGCCACTTGCAGAGGCCATCAGGATGACACCTACGATACGTGGTTTGGAGACTGGACAGCTGTGTCACAAAATAACCTTATATGCGGACGATGTTCTAATCCTTCTAACTGACCCTGAAACATCCGTACCAAGTCTTCTCGATTTAATTGACCGATTTAGTCGTTTTTCAGGTTATAAGATTAACCTGACTAAATCTGAGGCGATGCCATTAGGCACCCTCTCAATGATACCTCTTACTACACCTCCCTTTCCTTTTAAATGGTCCCCCAATGGGTTTGTGTACCTAGGAATCTTTATCACCCCATCCTTTGATCAATTATATAAAGCCAACTTTCCCCCACTATTTTGTAAAATGAAACAGGACCTAGAGCGGTGGATGTCGCTCCCCATTTCCTTCTTGGGGCGTATTGCTCTGATCAAAATGAATGTCCTGCCTAGGTTATTGTATCCTATCCAAATGATTCCTGTGTTGTTTTCTAAGCGGGTGTTGAAGGATATAGATGGTTGGCTCAGCGCTTTCATTTAGAGCAAGCGCAGACCCAGGCTTAAGAAGGCTGTGTTACAGCTACCAAGCTCAAGGGGCGGCCTAGACCTACCTAATATTAAAATTTACCAGCTTTGTGCCCATTTGAGATTTGTACAAGAATGGGTCACGGGTAAAACCTCGATTTGGATGGACATTGAGACAGCACTATCACACTGCAGACTAAGCGACTTGTTGTTTTTTAATAATTTTAGAGAAATCAAAACCCTCTGTGTAAATCCAGTAACAATTAATACTCTAAAAGCATGGCGGATTACCCGACGACTTGAGAGAAGATCAAATCTCACATCCATTCTTACCCCAATAATAAATAATCTTGCTTTTCCCCCAGGTTCCTCGGACCCTGGTTTTCAGCAATGGTCTAACAAGAACATAAAATCCCTTAGCGACCTGTTTGTAGATCATAAGCTAATGTCATTTGAACAACTTGCAAACACTCACAAGCTCTCCAAACAGGATTTCTATCGCTTCTTACAAATAAGGCATTATATTACTTACACCACAAGCCTTATTGACCACCCTGAAACATCTGCTGTTGAGAAAATTCTGTTTAATCAACAAGTGAAAGCATCTATGAGCTCCCTTTACCATGCACTGAACGGAGTTTCAGCTGCTGATGTGCGGGGGGTCAGGGGTGTGTGGGAGAGGGAATTGTCTGTAACCATAGAGGAGGACAAATGGGACACTATTTGGTCTCTTGCAAAAGGGATATCAATTTGCACTCGGACAAGGGAAATACAATTTAAGATCTTACATAGACTACATATCTCCCCTCACCGTAGGAGCCTCTTTAACCGCTCCCTTTCCCCTCTTTGTCTCAAGTGCAAAACTGATGTGGGAACTCTAACTCACTGTCTCTGGTCTTGTCACAAACTTCAAAGATACTGGGCGGAAATAATAAGTGAAATGGTGAACATTTTTCATGTTAGTTTAGACATGGACCCCGCGTCCTTGATTCTGGGTCTGCCATGTGCCTGTCTGAAAACAGCAGCCAACAAAAGACTGTACAATATCTTAACCTTTGCAGCTAGGAAAAATATTCTTTTGCAGTGGGTTAGTGGCAAAGTTCCTTCTGTCTGTGGTTGGCGTAAAATTATTTTCGAACTAATTCCTCTGGAACATCTAACTAATGTCATGCATCACAATGAAGACCAGTTTTACAGAGTATGGCGCCCATTTTTCGACTATATCGGACTGGACCTCTCCTCCACACTATTGAGAGGCTTGCTATGGGCCTGAACAGTATGTGATTCATAAGACTGATTCACCACCTTTCGCACGATGGCATATGTACATCTATCATGTAAGAGCTGTCATGTAGGTTTTGTGTTTTTCTGTATATTTTTTTTTCTTGTTTTTCTTTCTCTGTTCTGTGTCTAATACATTAGACAATGTTTGTTAATACTCTGAAAACGCAATAAAAAAATAAAAATAAAAATAAAATAAAAAATAAATGGTTCCAAGACACTGAATATACTATACGCTGAACAAACAAATTATATTATATATATTATATATATTTACCTATTCTGTATAAATGCAAAATTCAATACACCAAACAAGAAGCAAATAAATATTTGTAAAGTCTAAGCAGACATATTGCATATCTACTTTTCTTCCTCTTTTCCTCTGAGGTACTCTGGGAACAGATTTCTCTTCAAACAGCAGAGGCTCCTTAATGGAGGCGATCCAATTTTTCTGCGTCTTTCTTTCCTTTCAGAGCACCCCCCAAAACCCTACCAACAAAAGCCTGCTTGTCTGCTAGGAATTTTCCACATTCCTTGCAACGACAGACATTTTTCTTCTGTACAAAGGGCCCTTCGGCAAATTCCCCCTAATCGCCGGGTTTAGTTGGATTTCTGATAGGCACAATTCACAAGTCTGGTGGGGTGTAATGGCTAGCGGGGGCCGCGCTAGTGCTACTTGCCTTTAGCTTTATCTATAAGACCCGTGGTTTATTTCCATCACTTCATATGGCATCACAGCATATGGCTTTTATCCTAAGCCATATGGTATGTTAGTTGTTTAAGAGGAAAAACTACTGGGTAGCAGTGGTGTTTAGGTGTAATTTAATTAAATTTGTTTTTTCTGTATTTTTGATGCTATGCAGTGATTGAGTCAACAGAAGAACATCCACATAACCATTTGAATACAATACTTTCATTTTTAGAGGAAGACTTGCGTGTTTGAACAAGTTAGTCTGGAGTCACCCACCCAATAACATGCTGTAATCAGACTCTCCCACGGAAGACATGTGAGTGTTGTTGACAACCAAGATTTAATAGTCTTTGCTTCTTTCTAAAACCCCAAGCCTGAATCTGGTTGGCCACTCATGTACGGAAGTCACATGGGGTCAGGTTCAAGGCCTAGCAAAGTTGTTGAAAAAAAAAGAATGTGAGAGAAGAATGAAAGAGAGCAGATATAGTGTGTATGGACAGAAGGAAAGACAACTTTAGAATCATATGACTTGTCATGCAAAAACTGTTATGTTTTGGCCAAGGTGGAGGTACTGTATGTGTAAAAAGCTTTCAGTGTGTCCTGAGGTTGATGCTACTCATTGTACATAAGATTGGAAATGTTTGTCTAAAAGTTTTTTTAGACCAAACATGTATAATTTGTGTTTATAAATTGCACGTCAATTAAAAAATTTGAACCCATCAATCTCTACGAGCCTATCCACACTGAATCCGATACTTTTGTATTTGACAGTGCTGTTTTTTTCCCTTCCAGCTGTTTTTCAGATATCAGATAAAAACAAGCCAACCAATAATAATTCTAAATTTCATCATTTAAATGTAAATTTGATGAATCCCTTTATGGTTTGGTTTTAACACATGTGTCAGTTAAGTAATAGACCATAATTAACCACTTCAAAGAAATAATTATTTTAGTGGCACACTGTAGCTTCCATAATAAATTGACTCATATAAATAAATGTTTCCCAGACACAGTTCACTTCAGCAGTCTGTGAATTCTCAAGTGTTTTACAACCCTGTCAGATTATTCAAATGTTTACCTACCTAAGTGTTGTCTTTGGCAACATTTTAACAATTTAACATTCCAGGTTCATACTCTGCACTAGCCTGACAAGCCAGACCCACATCAAGATGTTGGGTTTGGGAACTCACCTTTGGCAGGGCTCAATCTGAGAGGCGGGATAAACGGTTGTCTTTCAAATTCCCTCTGCACACAATAGAAGAGCACTACAACCAACCAAAGCAATGCTGGTTGATAGATGGAACTTTTGCAAAACTCCCAACACATCTTCCTTTTTCAGTGCCGTTCTTTGTTCTTTTCTCAAAGAAAAGCTTAACTCCAAGTCTTCCAGAGTCATGGTCAAAGCTGATTTGAAAGATTGCTGTTTGCCAGCAGTAGCAGCCATCTTCTTTGTTTTTTAAGTAGCAGGGAATCACGCAGAACCGTCGCAACTCTGCTGTCATTATGTTAATCCTGCCCAGTGACTCTAAACACTATGTGATTGGCTTGACTAGAGTTTGGTTTTTTAAGCTTGCAAGTAAATGGAGAGTTGCTAGACTGAACCTGGCTGCAAATTACATTTGCTGCCGCTAGGGTGCGTCTAGATTTCTAGGCTACACAGCATTTTATCCAAAGCATATCTCATGACAGACGTTTCATCCATGCAGACTTGTGTTTGTGCAGGGGACATTGGTCAAATTATCCATTTGGCTTCAAAGGAGGTCTAATGGTTAGCAAGCCCAGAACTGTTAACCAGAGCAAACAGCAGCAGCACCTATCTTATGGGATAATTAACACTTTGACTACAAGGACAGCAGAGTCGGAAAATGTTACACTTTATACATACAGTCCAATCAGCGTGGTGTTGTGGTGGTGTTGTAATATAGTAATGTGGTCTATAGTACTTAAAGGTTCAGTAGGTAACTTCCATAAAAAACATTTTGTCATATTTGCTAGAACTGTCACTAATCCTGACAGTAGCAGATTCTCTGTGAAGGAAAACAACCAATCAGAGCCAAGGACTGCGGTCAAACTAGGCACAGCTGTAAAGTGAGAAAGTTTGTGACTAGGGATACAACGATTATAGGTTTTGTTGGTACAATTATAGTCTGAAGAATACTCATGGTTTCAAGATTATTATGCATTAATTAATTGTACTACTAAAGTATAAAATATGACCCCTTAGATGTAAGTTTAGATTTAAGATATAAATGTATTGCTGTCTTTTTTAGATTATTTTTTATTATTATTTTTATTGTCTTTTTTTATAGGACAGATTAAGACAGGAAAGTGGGAGAGAGAAGGGGAAATGACATGCAGCAAGGGTCGCTGGTCTGAACTAAACCCACGGCCGCTTTGACAAGGACTGAGAAAAGGTGCTGTTGTTCCATGGCCCCCACATTGGTGTGGAGGAAGGTCTGGCAGTGCAAGACTAGTCACACCCCAAACAAGGCCAAGTTGGCAACAACAGTGCTTTCCTTCAGGCCCTCTAAAATCTAGAAAAGATGCACCTCTCCAGGGAGATGAACAGCATGATTTACCAAGAAATCAATTTGATCGAGAAATCTTTTTGCTGCCTTATGTTCCATAGCGGATGAAAAGTAAGTAACGTTAAGTGGTCCACCGATCCAACGTTTTCAGTCCTGATACCGATATCAAAGCCCCCCTAATAAACTAACAAAAAATTGGTCAAACAACAACTTTTTCACACATACAAATAATAACCAAACATTGTAAACTCTTGACCTGTGAATGCTCACTTAACCTGTGAATGCACAGGTTTATCACAAATGGCAAATTCTTTCTTATGAAGGCTAGCATTTCTGCTCTATCTGCTGTAAGTGTTGTGAAATGTTGGAAACAGCACAGTCTTTAGCTTTCTACACTAATGTAGGGGGTACAGAGGTATTTTGTGGCAGTGGCAGCAAGACAAGGTAATTGTCTTGGTAATTAATATGTAAGACATTGTTTTTGTTGACTCCTCAGTACTGGTATGGGTTGGCTGAGGTAGTGATGGTTTCTCTGTAAGATATCCATGCAGTTGGACTGCAAGGCTCAAGCTGCTTGCTGCACTGGGATCTTCACACTCCTCCACAATTTGTTCAAACTCCATAAAGCTCTACTTGGTGGTGCTGCTGCTTTCACTTCCTGCTTTCTTGTGGCTCTGCATCCTCTGATGCTCCAGCTGTGCTGCTCCTCAAGTCTTCCTCTAGTTCCCCTGTCAGTGCATCTTTTGCACGCTTTGCAGATTGTGCACTTATCTGAAACAGAAATAAAACATAGGTTAGGCTAAATATGAAACTTAATTACACTAAAACTTGAGGCTGATTAAAGTAATACACAAATGATATATAAACGATATACAAATATATATATTAGTGCCGTCAGTCAAAATTTTGTTTAAACTTAACAGTTTGAGGAAGTGCTGACCACCATCAGAGGCAATGGCTGGAATTTACCCCTGTGTGACTCATTTTTTTGCTTCACCCAGACTTTCACACGTATTTTTCATCATGTTACTCTGGGCAGAGATGCGGCCGGGTGTTGGTGAGCCTTTGTCAAGGCAGACGGAGTGTGGCGAACTACACCATTGACTTCCGCACGTTGGCAGCAGAGAGTGGGTAAAACAGACTGCTCTACTGGATGCCTTTCTGTGTGGTCTGTCCAGTGTGCTAAAGGATCAGCTGGTGGCATTGAATCTTCCAGAAGACCTCGATGCTCTCATCGCTTGGGCCATCAAGATTGACTAGCGTCTCTTTGAACGCAAGAGAGAGAGAGGCGACTCCAAGAGTTCTTCATGGAATTATCCTAGAGGGGCCTTTTTTGGCTCATCACCGTCACAGCGATCAGTGGTTTCTTCTCCTCAGGCTGTGAGTTGGGAGGAGCCTATGCAGCTGGGGAGGGCTCGTCTTACCCCGGAGGAGATACGGAGGAGAATCCAGGACGGAGCTTGCATCTACTGCGGTAAACTGGGCCATTTCATTGGGTGGTGTCCAGCAAAAGGAGAGGCTCGCCAGTAATGGAGAGGGTCCTGGTGAGCTGTGCTGCTGTTTCTAACGTTCCCTCTTGTTTCCCATGTTTCCTGTGACTATATCCTCATTAAAGATTTCCAGGTTTCTCTGGAGACTATGGTGGATTCTGTTGAGATGGTCAGTTGCTCTGGCAGGTAACTCACCAGTAGGGAGAGACTTGTTCCAGTGAGTGTTTCCATTCCTGGCCTGCAGGAGTCTCTGAAGGTGTGGTGCCGGTTTTGACCCTGGCTAGGGTGGCTGTAGTCCCGACCTCTCCGCCTGTGGACCCGGAGGTTCCAGAGAAAGGGGAGTTTCCGGACCTGTCTTCTTTTCCCTCCTGTTATGTGGATCTTAAGGAGGTTTTCAACAAGGCTAGGGCTACTGCTCTACTATCAATTATCATGGACTTAATGACATTACTGTGAAGAACCCCCTCCCATTATTTATTTCTTCTGCTTTTGAGCAAGGTGCTACTGTCTTTACCAAGCTTAATTTGAGAAAATGCATATCATTTGGTGAGGATTAGGGAGGGGGATAAGTGGAAGACAGCATTTAACACTCCCAGTGGATACTATGACAAAGTCATGCCTTTTGGATTTCCCCTGCGGTTTTCCAAACATGTGAATGATGTACTCAGACATATGCTGAATGTATTTGTGTTTGTGTCCCTTGACGACATTCTGATTTGTCGTTGTCCAATCAGAATATAAAACGTCGTAAATGTGGGCGATAATTCTAAACAATCAGTGTTGATTGATTTTGGGCTTCTTCAAGGTAGAAGACTGATTGCTCTTTTCTGGAAAAATATACAGTTGCCCTCTGTACAGTTGTGGCTGAAGGAGATGGTAACATACACTGGAAAGACTTACATATATTGTTAGAGGGAAAAGAAAACAGGTTGTTAAAGTGTGGACATTTTTTTGGGAATTTTTGGAGGATGAGAATGTTGGACTAACTTGAAGATCATGGCTACTGCTGCTTTTTCAGTCATTGTTTTTATTTACTTTGTCAATTATTTAATCTGTTTTTCTTCTTTTGATTGTTTAGTTGTATAGTACACTTATACATTATTTTATTGCTGTGGTCATTGGTATTTGTATGTTTTCTATATGTGAAAAATGAAAACCTAATAATGTATTGTTAAAAGAAATGGTTGACTTCCTGTTGGGTTTATGGGATGGCTCTAGGAGGCTTTTTGTGTGTCTGGATGCAATACATATGCCTACCAAATTCCAAGCCTCTACGTGACAGTGAAAGCAGGAGGCTTGAAAACTGTTTAGGGGCGTTATTGAGCAGATTTGCCACAGCAAAGGCCAAGACCCATCAGATCACAGAGTCTGACATGCGTACATGCAAATAAATAAATGCTAATGAATAACCATCAAACACTTCTCAGATGATTTTGCGCAGAGAGTTTTCTCCTTTTCTGTATATTTATTGCAGCAGCTGGACAAGGAAGTAGGTTACTCTAGTATCATTTTTTGACTATTTTAAGACAAGGGAGAATATTTGTCTTTGTTTTGATTTCATTCTAAGTAAAGTTGGGATTTGCTGTTGGCCTCACAACTTACTTTTAAAAAAGACAGATAAACAGAGTGAGATTCACGCTCCCCAGCAGTCGCACTGAACCGGAGGCTGGAGTCTTGTGTATCATGCCAGGGAGAGGAATTAAGAGAGGTGGTGCAGAGATAATTAAACAAAACTTATTTTCATTCGCTGTGTAAAACTCTGCTACCGCTCTGTAAAAAGCAGACTAGTGAACATTCAGTACTGTTGGGAAATTAATTGAACCACTCTGCTCTGCTGTTGTTGAAGATCCAAGTTTTATACAGTCTATGGTGACAACTCAGAGTAAGAGAAAATGTATGTTGTTTTTTCAAAGTGTGCGGCATACATAGGCGGCGACTTGTGATGACTTCCATACTGTCATTTTTCCCAGTGAAGTCTACCCTGATCAAACCCACCTGGTGCCCTGGGTTGTGAAGTTGAGTAGATCAATCCTACACAACAAACACACAACGTCGACCTGGCTATAAACCTGATTGAGCCATTGGTGTGAAAGGGGTGTTAGAGCCTCCACAGCTCTGATTGGTTGCTTTCCTAATGCCAGTAGGAGCACTAGGAGGAGGCAGAGGGACCAAAGTTTTTTCACAGATGATCTGATTGATGCAGTACTGTCAGAATATAGTGACTGACTGAGAAAATGTGACAAAAAGTTGTTTTTATGAACAGCACCAACTTTACCAGCTTTAGATTTGAGGCTGTCATTACACATGTAACTTTGTCTATGTTGTGTACGTGGAGCTGCATTTCATCAGAGTTGTACTGTGTCTCATCCCCAGTAATTAAGGTTGAAAGTGGTTGCAGTAGCTTCAGCATCAGCTGATACCGCAAACAACAAGAATGGACCACTAACAGACACTTTAACACAAAGTAAGACACACTGCTCTCACTCAAGATATTTAAAGGTGCTTCCACTGAAATGATTGGATGGTTAAACAGCTTTCCACTGTCGTAACTGAATCTTTTGCTAGCGTGCTTCAGTCCTACGTGTTTATCTACACATGATGCGTTCAGGCATAGTACTGAGTGTAGGCAGCACTCTGAGCCCAACACACAATCAAATGGGAAAAAATACACTGTAAAATAGGGGGGGGGGGGGATAAAAAAATAGTGTAAAATAGGGGTCACATTTACACACGTATAGCAAATAGCGAGTGAAATGTGAGCCATTACGTGGCTTGTGTTGACAGCCTTATTGTTATTGATATAAAATAACATTTAATAAAGTCCATTCATGCTCCCTGGAGAATTGACCCTGTCTGTTTCAGACACTCCATGAGCATTCGGGATATGCTGTCAGCTTTTCACACAAGGCTCACAGTCAAATAGGGAAGCTGGAAGGGAAGGTTCGCTGAACACATTCATGCTTCTTCTGTTTGGATTTTTATTACCCTGTAGTGTTTCCTGTAGCACCACCTTGTGTTTTTATTATGCCTTCTTAGAACCTATTGCTGGGCCATTACTGTTTCTTTCTTTAGACTTTGCCGTGTTCTGTGCAAAGTATGCTGGACAAGAGAAACAGGATTACACCAATCTGTCTACAAATTGTCTCAAGAGTTGTCTACAATTCAAGATGCTTCTGCAATCTATATTTTATTTGAACACATTGGAAGTGATGAATAGGCTGTGGCATTGTCATGACCAGTTGGAGAACCAGTAAAGTTTCTGACACTGGAAAGTGATGAGGACAGCTAATGTGGTGCTGGAGAGTGCATGGTGAGTGGCCCACTTCTTCTTATAGGTGGGGCTTATATGAATGGTG
Source organism: Etheostoma nigrum (assembly GCA_029931835.1). Lineage (NCBI taxonomy): Eukaryota > Metazoa > Chordata > Actinopteri > Perciformes > Percidae > Etheostoma > Etheostoma nigrum. Next base: position 2,861,669 of record CM057259.1, read on the forward strand.
CTCAGCAGAACAAAGCCAGAGAGAGACTTCTGGAAAGTGGCGGCTGGGTGGTTGTAGAGCTAAGAGCCTAGAGCGCCGCATTCTCGGATTAGCAGAGGGATTGGGTTTCAGCTGAGGGTTCTCCATCATAGGGCTCCTACTTTTAGCCATACTTACCTAGCATACCTTGGAAAGTTTGAAACTGCTCAAGCTGCCCTCATGCTATGCCTCAAGCTGTTCCCCGAATCACTTGTAGCAGCTGGGCCAACAAGTGATTCATAGTGTTAGGTCCAGGCAACATCAAAGAGTGCCACAGCCCGTAAAAGACAATGCTGCCATTTCTCCTTGCTGGTGTAGACAGGGAGGGGGCTGGTTTGGGGCGGTAGGAGAGAGGCTCTACCAGCAGAAGTGGAATCTGCACTTAAAGGTATTGGGTTTCACTGATGTTTTTTGGAATACTTTGTCCCAGATGCACTTCAGTAGGTTTTACTGTCAAGACTGTAACATTGAGAACTCTTCATCCTTTGCCTTTATGGTCACTGTGACTACATTCAGTTGTGCATCTGTTGTTACTTTAATTGATTTTAAAGTATTGATTTAAACCTGTTGTGGGGTGGCAGGAGAAGGAGGACCAAGATGCAGGTTGGCGGGCGAACACAGGATAATTTATTGGGAAAACAGGAGCAATCCACAAGGGCAAAAGCAGTCCAAAGAACACAGGGAGCACTGGGAAAAGGCCAACTCCGAGGAACACAAGAAGTCCAAAAATCCAAAGGGAAAAGAATCCAAAACAGGCCTGGGAAAAAATAATACAAAAACAGGCCTGGGAAAAAATAATACAAAAACAGGTGAGGAGCACAGGGGGGAACTCACGAGGGATACAGGCACAGGGACATTCACAGCGACAGGCAGACTGGACACAGTGACAGGACGCACAAACTGGAATGATCTGACAAGAAACAAAAGGAACACAGGGGTTAAATACAAGAGGTAACGGGGAACAAGTGAGTCGTCAAGTGAATCACATTAGGGACATTCAGACAAGCACAAAGCAAAGCTAGACAAGACAGGAAACTACACTATCAAAATTAAACAGGAAGTAGAACAAACAGACACAAGGGAACACAAGACCATGGAGAAAACTAAGACAAAAACACAAGGAGGCCAAAGAAAGGGAAAAATAAACCCAAACAAAAACCCCAAACCAGACTTCCGGTTTGGGCCATGCAGAGATAAGACGCGAGCTAGGAGAGCTCCCTGCTTAACTTTTAAATATTAACCTTGGATAACGCCACTTAAGACATTTTGGCTTCCAGAATAAGACTTGTGTCACCAAAGCCACTACTACGCCGGAAAAAGGACATACCACCCAAAAAATGAACAAGAACAAGCCGTCGACAACTCAACCAACTAGCTACTAGCGTGGCTAGCAAAGTCGCTAGCATGGCTGCAGCTAGCTCCGATCCGTCGTCAAGCGCCGAAGGGGTTTCTATGAGCCAACTCGTAGCCGAGTTGGATAAACAACGATCGTCACTCAAAGAGGACATTTCTGCTCTTATCCAGGAATCGGTTGCTTAACTACATTCCTTGGTGAATACGCTCACAGAAACGGTTACTGGCTTCCAGGCGCAATTACACGCAACCGAGTGTCTTGCCGGGGAGAATTTTGCAGCGCTGCACACAGCTGAGAAGAAAATTAAAGAATTGGAAGAGCAAACCGGCACTCTGCTTGACCGGGTAGAAGACCTGGAAAACCGCTCTCGAAGGGCTAACCTCAGAATATTAAACGTCCCAGAAGACAGCGAGAGAGGCCAATCTACGGTAAAATTTGTGTCCGAGATGCTTATGGAAGTGATAGGGGAAGGCGTCTTCGAAAAGCCCCCCGACCTGGAGCGAGCACACCGCTCTCTCGGCCAAAAGCCACATGAGGGTCGTCCTCCCCGTCCCTTGGTGATCTGCTTCCACCGATTCCAGGATAAGGAAAAGGTATTGCGATGGGCCCGAACTCATGATGTGGAGTTCAAGGGATCCAAACTTAGGGTCTATCCGGACTTGTCAGCGGGTCTGGCGAAGAAATGCGCTGCATTTAAGAGCATCAAATAGCTGCTGTATGAGAAGAGCGTACGGTTTAGCTTGCTATACCCCTCGCGACTTCGAGTTCAATTTGAAAACCAAACGCTCGTCTTCTCTTCACCAGAGGAGGCGCAGGAGTTTTATGATCGCCTGTACTGTGGACGTAACGTCCTCATGCCACCAGGACACCCGCTGCAGGTGAAATGATAATATATTTGAAGCATTGGTGAACTACCTGTTGTAGACTGTGAAATTACAGTTTGTATGCTAAATCTCTTCTTACGTTCTTTTTTCGGATGCACTCAGGTTATTGTTTCAGTGCTACAAGTTAACTTCTATATGTCCTGTTGGATGTGGTCTTATGCCATTTTGAAATAACCTAATTAGGGGTCCAAGCCCGAAGGATGCGTGGACCGCTGTAACGCAAAGCGTACGCGGTTCACACAGCAGGGCTGTGGAACCCTATTGTTTTCCTAGGGATTCTTCTTCTTCTCCATATTATTATTCTTCTCCGCATAAAACCCAGACTGCAGCCTAAACCGTACATGGTGGCGACGCGCCATTTTCAGGACTGGTCCGAAAATCCGCAAAGACCTCAGACAAAAAAATTGACCCACGTGGCGCTATACCAGAAAAAACGCGTTTGGCCCTATAACTCCCAAACCGTACATCAGATATTTAAAAACCATATATCCACGCGTTCCCTGGATCCTACTGAATCTCGTGATATAGGCCACGCCCATTTCGGCCCATACTTTTATGCGTGAAAAATCACGATTTATCGAAAACCAACTTTTTCAAACTCCTCCTAGACCGTGCAATGGATCGGCACGAAACTTGGCACGTAGCATCTCCAGACCGACTTGACAAAAAGTTGTATAAAGATTTTTAAAAGAATAAAAATTGCGCATATTACGCGCGAACAAATTTGTGTTGCTAACTACGAAAAAAACGTCTTTGCCATATCTCGGCCAAGATAAATGCTATCAAAGCCAAACTTTAGAATATTACTTGGTATGACCCTCTGAGGCTCTGAAACAAATTCCACAAAGATTGGCCACTAGGGGGCGCTACAGATACAAAAAGTTTATATCTCATGAACCGCTCATCCAAATTTTACAAAATTTGATGGCTACCATCTAGGCCCACTCTTGAGGTGGTCCTTACAGTGGAGTACTGATTGGTTAAAGTGGGCGTGGCCTATGGGCCAATGTCTGGATTAACCACTTCTACTAAAGTGAATTACTTGAAATTAACAGGGTAGATGTACAGTGGGTAGCTGACCTGACTTACCGAATATTACACTTGTGGAACACTAGGTGGCGCTACAATGACGTCAAACGTGTTTTTGCCTATAACTCCTACAATATACATCACACATTAAAAATATTGATGTCCACGTGTTCACTACATCAAGTTGAGTCACATGATATAGGCGAAGCCCATTTCCGTTAAAAATTATTTTTGCAGTATTGCGACAAGTGCGAAGCCAACTTTTTCAAACTCGTCCTAGGCCGTGCGACAGATCTGCACGAAACCTGGTGTATAGCATCTACAGATGGCCCTAACAAAAAGTTGCATAAAGAATTTTGCTACGTAATTGTGTGCGCATTTGACGACCAAGCAAAGTTTCTGTAGTAAGCTACCACACACATATCATATCATATCTCGGCCAAATTAAAAGGTATCAACATATCACTTGAGAGCAGTGTTGTACATGCCTTCCCGATGCGCTCTACCAAATTCGGTAAATATCAGCCATTAGGGGGCGACATAATCAACATTTATTGGTTTCGTCAAAACACTCAATGCATTTAAATGGGAAATTTGCAATTGCAATATCTCTGCCACAATAAATGCTATTGACACCAAACCTGTGATGATTGTTTGGCATGCTGCCCGGAGGCTCTGTACCAAATTTGGTAAAGATAGGCCATTAGGGGGCGCTATGATCAACGTAGACAATTTTGGGCCATTTTATCAAGGTTTTGTATCCAGCCTAGGAGACCAGAGTTTTTCTGGGTCATTGCGCTATTAATCCATACCGTTACATCGCCTCTCGATGTTTCCCGACGTTTTCCCTCCAGCTTTGGGTTCCACTTTCGAGCGCTTTCCGGGTCGCCGGGGTCGACTGGCGCGGGGAGGCTTGGACCCCGTTGTAACTGCGTGCAGTTCTAGTTAGGGGTCCAAGCCCGAGGCTGCGTGTACCGCGTGTAACGCGGTTCACACAGCAGGGCTGTGGAACCCTATTGTTTTCCTAGGGTTTCTTCATTATTCTTCTCCGCATAAAACCCATACTGCAGCCTAAACCGTACATGGTGGCGACGCGCCATTTTCAGGACTGGTCCCAAACTCCGCAAAGACCTCAGAGAAAAAAATTGACCCACATCCAACACTAGGTGGCGCTATAGCAGAAAAAACGCGTTTGGCCCTATAACTCCCAAACCGTACATCAGATATTTAAAAACCATATATCCACGCGTTCCCTGGATCCTACTGAATCTCGTGATATAGGCCACGCCCATTTCCGCCTAGACTTTTATGCGTGAAAAATCGCGATTTATCAAAAACCAACTTTTTCAAACTCCTCCTAGACCGTGCAATGGATCGGCACGAAACTTGGCAAGTAGCATCTCCAGACCGACCTGACACAAAGTTGCATAAAGATTTGTTATAGAATAAAAAATGCGCGTATTACGCGCAAACAAATTTGTGTAGCTAACCACAAAAACACCGTCTTTGCCATATCTCGGCCACGATAAATGTTATCAAAGCCAAAATTTACAATATCCCTTGGTAACCCTCTGAGGCTCTGACACAAATTTCACAAAGATTGGCCACTAGGGGGCGCTACAGATACAACAAGTTTATATCTCATGAACCACTCATCCAAATTTTACAAAATTTGAGGGATACCATCTAGGCCCACTCCTGAGGCGGTCCTTACAGTGGGGTACTGATTGGTTCAAGTGGGCGTGGCCTATGGGCCAATGTCTGGATTAACCACTTCTACTAAAGTGAATTACTTGAAATTAACAGGGTAGATGTACAGTGGGTAGCTGACCTGACTTACCAAATATTACACTTGTGGAACACTAGGTGGCGCTACAATGACGTCAAACGTGTTTTTGCCTATAACTCCAACATTATACATCACACATTAAAAATATTGATGTCCACGTGTTCACTACCAACCGTACATGGTGGCGACGCACCATTTTCAGGACTGGTCCAAAACTCCGCAAAGACCTCAGACGAAAAAATTTAACCACGTCCACCACTAGGTGGCGCTATAGCAGAAAAAACGCGTTTGACCCTATAACTCCCAAACCGTACATCGGAATTTTAAAAACCTTATATCCACGCGTTCCCTGGATCCTACTGAATCTCGTGATATAGGCCACGCCCATTTCCGCCTATACTTTTATGCCTGAAAAATCGCGATTTATCGAAAACCAACTTTTTCGAACTCCTCCTAGACCGTACAATGGATCGGCACGAAACTTGGCACGTAGCATCTCCAGACCAACTTGACAAAAAGTTGCATAAAGATTTTTAAAAGAATAAAAATTGTGCATATTACGCGCAAACAAATTTGTGTAGCTAACTACGAAAAAAACGTCTTTGCCATATCTCGGCCAAAATAAATGCTATCAAAGCCAAACTTTAGAATATCCCTTGGTATGAACCTCTGAGGCTGTAAACCAAATGGAACACGCGTTTGGCCCTATAACTCCCAAACCGTACATCCGATATTAAAATAACTTATATCCACGCGTTCCCTGGATCCTACTGAATCTCGTGATATAGGCCACGGCCATTTCCGCCTAGACTTTTATGCGTGAAAAATTTATCGAAAACGAACTTTTTCGAACTCCTCCTAGACCATTCAATGGATCGGCACGAAACTTGGCACGTAGCATCTCCAGACCAACTTGACAAAAAGTTGTATAAAGATTTTTAAAAGAATAAAAATTGTGCATATTACGCGCAAACAAATTTGTGTTGCTAACTACGAAAAAAACGTCTTTGCCATATCTCGGCCAAGATAAATGCTATCAAAGCCAAACTTTAGAATATTACTTAGTATGACCCTCTGACGCTCTGAAACAAATTTCACAAAGATTGGACACTAGGGGGCGCTACAGATACAACAAGTTTATATCTCATGAACCGCTCATCCAAATTTTACAAAATTTAATGGATACCATCTAGACCCACTCCTGAGATGGTCCTTACAGTGGGGTACTGATTGGTTCAAGTGGGCGTGGCCTATGGGCCAATGTCTGGATTAACCACTTCCACTAAAGTGAATTACTTGAAATTAACAGGGTAGATGTACAGTGGGTAGCTGACCTGACTTACCGAATATTACACATGTGGTACACTAGGTGGCGCTACAATGACGTCAAACGTGTTTTTGCCTATAACTCCTACATTATACATCACACATTAAAAATCGTGATGTCCACATGTTCACTACATCAAGCTGAGTCACATGATATAGACCACGCCCATTTTCGTTTTAAATTATTTTTGCAATATTGCGACAAGTGCAAAACCAACTTTTACAAACTCGTCCTAGGCCGTGGGACAGATCTGCACAAAACCTGGTTTGTAGCATCTCCAGATGGCCCTGACAAAAAGTTGTATAAAGAATTTTGCTACGTTAACGTGTGCGCATTTGACGACCAAACACATTTTCTGTAGTAAGCTACCAAACACATATCATATCATATCTCCGCCAAATTAAAAGGTATCAACATATCACTTGTAAGCAGTGTTGACCATGCCTTTCCGATGGTCTGTACCAAATTTGGTAAAGATGTGCCATTAGGGGGCCATATATTCAACATTTATTGGTTTTGTCAAAACACTCAATGCATTTAAATGGGAAATTTGCAATTGCAGTATCTCTGCCACAATAAATGCTATCGATACCAAACCTGTGATGATTGTTTGGCATGCTGCCCGGAGGCTCTGCACCAAATTTGGTAAAGATAGGCCATTAGGGGGCGCTATAATCAACGTAGACCTGTTTGGGCCATTTTATCAAGGTTTTGCATCCAGCCTAGGAGACCAGAGTTTTTCTCGGTCATTGAGCTATTAATCCGTACCGTTACGAGCACCTCTCGATGTTTCCCGATGTTTGCCCTCCCACTTTCGCTTTGGGTTCCACTTTCATGCGCTTTCCGGGTCGCGGGGTCGACTGGCGCGGGGAGGCTTGGACCCCGTTGTAACTGCGTGCAGTTCTAGTTCTGTTTTGTCACTCTCATTTCCATTTGAATCCGACTTAAATTTCTGCCATGCCACCACGTGACTTTTTGTTAAAAGACAGCTAACAACTTATTCTTGTAAATAAAAGAAGTGGAGGACGAACACTAACCTATTCCTTCTGCTCTCTTGCAGCCACAGCAAGTCGTCCAGAAAAAGCTTGCTCAGGTAAGATCAAAAGGATTGTGCTTAAACACACACACACATTACACTACTTAAAAATTACTTAAAACAACCAGGATTTAATCCTTATTACACTACATTATGCATCAAAATATATGCAATAATAAGTAGATGCAAATACCTTTTAACGGCACAAATTCCTTTCATGCGTAATTAACGTACATGTGTTCTGCGATTTGGGCTGATTTACACTCAGGCAGCTCTCTAGTTTGGGAAATCAGGAAGAATATAGCAGTAATTTTGTTGATGGCTAGCAGGAACAATCTTTCTTGAGCAGAAATGGATAAAGAAAATGGCAAGTTCAGTTTCAAAGCCTTTCCAGATAGTTCTCTCAACAAGATTGATGTTATTTGCATGTACTGTCAATGTACATTAAGTTACCAGCAGAGTGTGTTGTTGCATTTAACTGACCAATGTACAATGTATCTGTTGCTATAAGACACGTTGCTTGCATGGATAGAATTAGCAAACATTTTGTCTCACCTTGCCAGAACTATCTCCACAGCGCTGTAGAGGAAGGTCTGGCTAGTCCACACAATGTTAATGTAAATGGACTGTATATATAGCTCTTTTCTAGTCTTAACAACTACTCAAAGTGCTTTTACATAGTACAGCAACCATTCACGCACACATTCATACACTGTGGCCAAGGCTGCCACAAGGTGACACCTGCTCATCAAATAAACATTCACACACTTTTTCAGTCCATTTGGGGCAACTTAGGGTTCAGCGTCTTGCCCAAGGACACTTTGATATGGGACTGCAGGGACAGGTATCGACAACCAACCTTCCGATTGGCAGGCAACCGCTCTATTCTGCCACAGCCGCCGCTACACAACATTCCTGCATAGGAGAAATGAGGGACATCTGGTGGAACTTCCAGTGGCACCGGATCCAGCCAGTAAATATATATAGTTGTTGATATAGACTAGCCAAATTTTAGTATTATTGTACATTGCTTGCTTAACGTTTGTACGTCGGAGTTTGTAATAAAAACTGCAGAGGTTGAATAAAATTATTTTATTATTTTAAACTGCAGAATTTGAAGTAGAGAATCTAATCCTAACCCTGGGGCTGAACGGAAGGAATTATTATGGGTCTAAGCCCGAGGGGCGGGAGAACTGTGGCAGCACAGCAGGGCTGTGGAACCCAATTTTTGTTTGTAAGGATTATTTTTTTTCCTGTATTCTTCTCAGCCTGAAACTCCCCCTAACTGTACATGGTGGGTGCCATTTTCAGGACTGGTCCAGAACCCTGAAAGGACCTCATATACAACAATTGACCCACTTCCACCACTAGGTGGCACAATAGCAGAAAAAACATGTTTGGCACTATAACTCCCAAATTGTACACACACATTCAAAAACCATATATCCACGTGTTCCCTGGAGCCAACTGAATCTCCATGGCCACGTCCATTTCTGCCTAGACTTTTAGGTGTTAAAAAAATCGTGCAGTTGATCTGCACAAAACTTGACACATAGCATTTCCAGACCGACCTGACAAAAGTTATTAAAATAATTTTTATAGGACAAAAATTACCCATACATCCCATACAGTTGGGTACTAATTGATCAAAGTGGGCGTGGCCAATGGGATCCATGTTTGGATTCACCACTTTCACTAATGTGAACAACTTTAAATTTACAGGATAGATGTAAGGTCATGGACCTTACTTACCAAAAAATACACAATTACAGGTGGTGCTATACTGTGTTTTTGCCTTTAACTCCAACATTACACATCACACATTAAAAACCTTACATCTACGTGCTCACTGAATCAAGCTGTATGTAGGCCTTGCCCATTTCTGCTTTTTTTTTAATAACATGTCAACCATTTTAAGGTAGACTCTTGTGTGAGGTATGATTGAACTCAGCGGAGAGTTCCTTCTTCTTTTTAATGCTCTTATCAACATGGAAAAGTGGATTGGCTTGCTGTGTGCAAATGTGTTTTTATTGAAAACACCATTGGCATATAGGCTACTGTATTGTTCAATTTCACACGTAAAATTCTCACTTCAAGCAGTCATTCACAATTGGAGCAAATACTCTCACACAATGTAATACTGTCCATCAATAAAAGGGTGGAAAAAATACTTTGACGAGGGGGCGGAGAATTTGCATCAGCTGTGTGCTTTGCCATCAAGTGGTATTTCAGACTGGATGTGCTGTGATGACAACTCAGTTCACAGCGACAACACGCATATCACTTTGGTCTTGTCAATGGAACCATTTGGCAACTTTTAAAAAGTAAACTTTCAATTCAGAATCTTATTGGCATCCATTTTGGCATCTCGTGCTCGCCATCCACTCAAAATGTAACGTTACTACTCTGTGGCCAGCTTGCCAGCCCAAACAAGTGTGTGTGGCGTGCCTGTTTTGTTTCCGCTCTAGCTAGATCCGGTGGGGTGTGGTGTGTGGTATGTTTTTTTTTAACTACCAGCATGTGGAAAAACTGCAAAGTTTGCTATGCCAAGAAGAACGTTAATCTCGCGATAAAGAAATTGATGTCGTTAAAATGGGTTTGCGTTAACGCCGTTAATAACGCGTTTAACTAACAGATGCTGTTTTGTTGTTGGCGTGAGCACCTACATCAGAGAGAAAATAAAGCTGAATGGTAATAAGCCAGTGCAACATGACACAGGACCCCCACCCCCAGCATTCCCTCACACTCCAGGAATCCACCCTCCTCCCTCTGTTCACTGGTGTGGGCCACTTCTTGGTGTGAATGCATAACTTGGCTTTGATTTGTGGCTTTGTGGGAACAGGGCTGAGGTAGTTGAGAGCCGCTGTGAGGCCCAGGGAGCTGCAAGCCATAAAAATGTCATTTAACTCTCCTACTTTAATAGACTGCGTTATCTCAGCCCCACCACCACAAGCCTGTTCAAACCCTCAAACCCCATTAATTCCAGTGCTTGGGTGGGGTAGCTACATGACCCAACAGAAAGCTACAACTTTGCACATAGCACAGATTCCCATTGAAGTTTCAGCTACCAACCAGATCTCCTATTTTCCGTGCACTTTTGTTGTCTTTTTGCACAAAAGACACAATTGCAACAATTTCTCTCCTCATTGAAGGCTCAGCCAAACTAATGTGGGTTACACACCACAGAAAAATAAGCAGATTTTTTGGGGATTTTTGATGGTTATCTTGCCAGATTTTCCTGTTGTGTGACGTATGCTAAGAGTGTTTTATTTAAATCCCTCGATCTGCTCTGAAGTACATCCTGGCTAGGGTTGAATGAAATTGACACAATGTGAATTGCGATGTTGAGCATGAATATTGCAAAATCAATATTAATTTTGATATTCTTAAACATATAAATAAATCTCAATATAAAAAGCAAATAATAAGAAAATTGAAACAGGGCCCACTCCCTGATCCTGGACCTCTGTGGCGCTGTCCGGAAAGACCATCGAATAAAAACAAATGGTACATATGGCCCAGTACATTTGCAATTGTATAGAATTTTTGTATACACACTGAGTGCTCATATTATGCTTTTTGGCTTTTCCCTTTCCTTGATTGTGTTATATATGTTATTGTGCATGTAATACAAAGTGAAAAAGCACAAAGTCCACCCCAAAAAGACTTACCATCTCCAACAGAAAACACTGTTCACAAACTGCTCAAAACAGCTCTATTGTAGTCCAGCCTTTCCTTCTGTGACAAATGTGCGTCACAATGTAACACACATTATGATGGTCGCCTAGCTGCTGGCATGGCATGCCCTCATACAATCATTTCAATAGATTGGGTAAGCTCAGTGTTCAGAAGATGAAGGACTGTCTTTACAGAATATACACTGACTTGTAGGGCCTTGTTGATAGTTTCAAGGATGCCAATGTCTTGCCATGTCGGCACAAGGTGCTTGTTGTTCTTGTCAGTCAAGAGAATAGGGCTTTAGTTAACTGCTCCTTAGATCTCTGCAGGGTAAATCCAAAAAGCTAGCTAGACTATCTGTCCAATCTGAGTTTTCTGTTGTACGCCTAAAACAACTTTTGAACTTACATATGTTCCACCAAAACAAGTTCCTTCCCGGGGCTATTTTGCAGTGACACCGCGCCTGTTGCCGGTGCTTAGCGATTGTGGTTGGCTTAAAGAAATGCCAAAAAAAACTGTGCCTGCACCACCTTTCTAACTGTTTGGATAACTACAGGTTAGCTACCTGTGAGAAATAGATGTGGGATGGATCACACCAGCATTTTCAGATGTTTTTCTATTTAGAACACAACACAATAGAAAAATAATTAATCCAGTTCAATTTTATTTATAGTATCACATCACAAGTATTATCTCAAGACACTTTACAGCTAGAGTAGGTCTAGACCACATCCTATAATTTACAAAGGCCCAACAATTCCAATAATTCCCCCAAGAGCAAGCATTTAGTGCAACAGTGGCGAGGAAAAACTTTTAGGGTGAAACTTTGGATAGAACCAGGCTCTTGTTGTAATTGTAATTGTCTTCTTTCTTGCTCTTGTTTTAGTGGCAGTCAGCAAACCATCATGTGGTTGAAGAGATGGTTTCCCAGTTCCAAATTAAAGTCACAATATTTCAGAAAATAATCTCCATCACTATACGAATATTTTGTATATCTATATAGGGGTAGAGAACTATCAGACCCCCCGATGGAATCTAGACACCGGTGGTGGCAATGAAGGAGCCCAAAGAACAGACCGAAAGAGGCTCTGGACCAGTCAGATGGAGTAGATGACTGAAGGTTGAAGGGGGGGTGGAGGGCTGCATTCTTTGCCTGCAACAACAGCTGAATAGCACAGGGACAAACAGATTTTTTAAAGCAGGGTTTTGACTCTGTGATTGGCCCTTGCAGTTTATGTACGATTCCGATTGGTTAAGCAGGAATGTGACAACAGCTGATTCCATTTAAGAAGAGAGCATTGATTAAATTATGTCATCCTGAAAGAATTTACGCTAAGCTATATTTAAATCAGGAGAGACTAGTTGCATATATGCAACAGTTACATACAGCATTATTATCATAAGAGCTGAATTGATTTTGGAGTGCACTGATTAAAAGTTAGGTCTTTCTAAAAGAATTTACACTGAGCTACATTAGTTTGAAGTATTCCCCCAATTAGAAAATGATCAACAATAATCATCAATTCAATCTAATAATCAGGTTGACAAGTAAACGTGTGGCTGAGGGGACTCCCTAGGATGATCATGTTTAATAAACATGTTTTATTTTGCTTGTCATTCTAATTCTATTACTAATGGGAAGTAGACCTAAGGGCGACACGGCACCCCCAACACACTTAACGCCCTAGGCAATCGACTAGTTTGCCTATAGCAAGCACCGGCCCTGTATTTCATTGATCAGATGGGATGAAGATAGAGATATTACATCTCACAACTCTCTATGATGACAGGTTTTCACCCTTTTCAAGGTTAATTTATTGAGTTTTAACTTGCATCTCGATGCAAGTTATGTGATGGTGCTTGATTACCAATTTGTAAAGTTTGTTTCCAGTCAGGAGTCTTTCTATTGTTCACCTGTAAAAGTTAACCAGAACTTGGCACAGGAGTTTTGCTTTCCTTAAGAAATACACCCTCAATGTGGTTGGTGGCTGGTTGAAACAGCAATGAACACTTTTCTCTTTAGACGTGGTCAGATGACTTGTTTTATTTTGCAATGTCCCGAAAGTGTGCACTTTTATATTTATATTATTTTATATATTACTGCATACATTATATGATGGAGAGGTTAATTTTGGACCACCTTTGCTACCATCACCTTATTTCTCTTCTGCTCTTGTTTGCCCTTGTCACACATGGTAGCCTTTCAAGACTGAAGTGTGTAAGCACTTATGGATGGAGTTAGAGCTGGATGGCCACAGCCTGGGAAAGTAAGAGGGTTGTAAATTGTGTCAGTTAGCCTCCTGTATAAAATTAAGCCATGTGGAAAAGAAATCCATTGCGTCTGAGGAGGGAGGGGGACGTGTTTTCTTCTGATGCTTGTTATAACTTGAGATCATGCCTCATAATGTTTACTTTTTTCTTAGTATCAAAGGTATTCCACGTAATTAGTGTCTGTACATTGTGAACCAAGCCTGCTATCAGCCAAAGTAGCAGAATTCTTCCTGATGTTTTGTTACATACTGTACATACATACATACAGTATACACATACATGGAATAGATTTTCATTATACCCCATCTAGCTATGAAACCTATGCACATAGTCAACATAGATATGACAAAAACCCTTAATCCAGAAGTATAGTTGAATAAAAAAAGCAGCACATCAGGAGTATAACAGCAGCAGCTTTGTCCTCCATTGGTGTCTAACTGGCACTACAACATATGGAATGGAAAAAAATTAAACAGGAAACGTTAACGATTGTTCAGGCGACATCAACACATATCAAACGTAGTGAAGCAAAAGCTGATATGCAGCCGATTATTCTTATGTCTTACACTGACACTCTCTCATGTACTGTGTACAGTACACATTGTGAGAGTTTGAGATTTGTCTAGTAATCTCAAATAACAATAGAACATGTCAAACAACAACATGTAGTGAATGTGCCATAAAGCTCTAAATAAAGGGGATACAAATCTGAGGAAAGTGCAGAGGGCAAATTGAGTTTTTGTTTTAATCTCACTAAGCCTTGGCAATACTAAATAAATTATGGGCTTGACTGAACTTGTAAATCAGGACCATGATGATTCTGCATCAGGGATGGCTATGTCTCATCATGCATATGAACATTTCCTGTCAGAGATTAACCATTCACTTTGTGACCATGTTGAATTTACCTGCTCCATTACCCTACGAACAAGTTACTGAATATCTCTGCTTGTGGTCATTCACATCTTCAAATGAGACTGTGAGCCACTCTGATATAACATAAGATACTTAATTTATCCGCAGGGACATTGTTCTGAACCAGTTGCAGAGTCAGGAGGTGGCAGCAGTAGAAATTGTATCTCAATTCCGAGCCATAGAGGGTAAACAGAACGGGTGACAGGACTCTTGGGTCCCTGCGTTGCTCACCACCGTGTCAGACACTTAGAGACATAATACCGTATATAATATATACTGTGTGTATATTTATTTTTATTTACAGGAAGAGGAAGAAGAAGAAGAGGCTGGAGAGTCCCCAGAGGAGGACTAAGCTTCCACACCATGAAATCGCTACCTCATTCAGCTGTCTTTCAAAGGGAAAAGATTGCCTTGACCACTTATTTTTGACTTTTTCCACATGCTATGTTACTTGGTTTAATTTCAGTTAGAGAAGTTTCATCTTTTCTCTGTCACTGAACATGCAGATGTTCACCATATGTCTTTGTCTTTAAATTGCTTTGATACATTTTTATGTAGACCATACAGAATGCAGCAAAAATAATCTTTTAATTTGCTGCTTATTGGCTGAACAGATACAAACAAACAAACAAACAGTTCAGCTCTAGAAATTCTGCCTTTCAAAACAAACAAATCAGACTTATCATCAACCCTGTAAAACACAATTACACTCCTCAATGAGAATCAGAAACAAACAGAAATAGACACAATCAGTAAGTTGGGTTTTCTTTAGAGCATCGTCATCTCCACATCAGTGAGAGCATTGGGTGAATCAGCCAGAGGACTACAATATTGTAATGAGGTACAAATCAAATGCACTCACACAGCCACTGCATCTCTCTCTCTCATGGACAGACATAGATACACACACTCAATGACTCACTGCCATTGTTGACTGATACTACAAACACTGATGGCCGAAAAGAGACTAGGACACTCTGGTTTTGTCATACAGACATGTAGAACAACTGCGTACTGTTCCAATATATCAGTGTTGACTCTAAAACAAACTAATCCACCCCTTAGCCAAACTGGTGTTTGGCCACCAAACACAAAGAGACAGAGATCTCTCCTCACGGCAGTTGTTTATCCATTATGTTGGATTCAAGCCATTTAGAAATAAAACTTACTGATATTTAACTTAAGACTGAGAGCACTTCTCTCTCTGGCAATATGGAGGAAAGATACAGCATCCAATGCAAAGATTTATCAAGGGGTGAACTTACAGTGCAATCCTTGACTTTTTGTGAAATAAGTCAAAGTTTTCATTGGCAGTGCAAATGTAGTTGATGTAACCATGGCCAATACCCAGCCATGCCCTTTATCAATTGAGGATTAGTTGCTTACAGTAAAGCTATAGTGCGTAGTTTATGTCGCCCCCATGAGGAATTCTAAGTAATGATGACAAAACTATCAGACATTACATCAAAATGTCAGAGCACAGTAAAGCATTTCAATGGATGGCTGTTAAATTTAAATGAAAAGTAGTAATATTTTCAACAGAAATTAATCAATTTCAAATATTTCCCTTTTGGCTGTTGAAAAACCTAACAGCTTTACAATTTAAATGATCTATTAAATATAGGGTTGGGATTTTTGTTGGATCTGGTTGACAATACCTATATTTGCTAAACTCCAAATTGTTTTTATTCAATATTTTATTGCTCCTTACTTACAAAAGAATGATTCCTGTAGCAGCTTCTCATGTCCAGCTGGTGCTGACTGTCACCTAAAGTGACAAACATTACTGGTGGCAGATTATGTAGATCATAGATTCTGTGAATAACAGGCCAGTGTCTGCACTACTTTACGTGTGCCAAAGATTGCTTGTTAGCGACATCACCTCTCTATGATCGGGAGTGGTAATGTCTCCTCTAGTGAAATGATCATTCATACAGTATATCCAAATTTAGATCAATGGTGATTCTATTTTCAGATTAGCGCTGCGGCTGTGCAAATTAATGTACAGTTTCTATATTACATGAGTTATTGAATCATTGAGTACTAGTTATTTATACGTAAAATAATATTAACAATAAAATGCGGTAAAATCCCAACCCTAGATTAATTGATGCTGAGTATGGCTCATCTCGATTGGTTAAACAAATTTACATCATGCATAACATAAAAGAATGGCCAAACATTAAAATAAAATCAATCGTGATTGTAACCTTGTTTGTCTTGAAAGTGGAGGACAAATTATTGATCATAGTTAATTGTGCACATCAATCCCCAATTGCTTATATAGGATAAGAATTAATTTGAAACCTAAACCTAAACTCTGATGTTTTGATGTGTCCAAGAGGCGATTGTGATTCCAATTTTAACGATTATAATAATAACTTCATTGTCAGAAAATCAAGGAAAATGAATAGTAGTTAGTCCAGCACTGCCTCCAATATGTATTTAAAGCTTTAATTTGGATGATCCAGAACATCATCAACTCTGCACTGCTCTCCCTGTTGTTGGTGGACTGATTTAAAAAACGATACAACCTCTTCCCAAACTGCCAGTACTCCACTACCAAACAGCTTGACATTGCCTCAGACTACTGGATACCTCTTTGCAGATTTACATTAACAAGCTTGTGTACATAGCTTCCTTCAGTTGGTTCTTTGCGCAACATAGCTTTACCATTGATGTCACACTGCAAAGAAATCTACAGTTGTGCAAAGAAAAAAACCTCAAGAACAAAAAACACAAGAATAAACCAAACATTACCTCATGACACATTGATACCTGGATTTAGTGGCAGCTCGACATTGGATGACTCATCACGCACTGTTACTCCAGAAAGCCTTACGTTTAGGGAAACCTGATGGTCAGCGCTTTCTGATCACTGATATGCAATATCGTCTTATGATTTCAAACTACCTCTGACTCAGCACAACCAGCTAATAAACGCTGTTGCTCAGTACACACAAACTAATGCCTGGGACAGCAGCGTGTGTTCGGATATTTGTGTTGGAACTTTATACTGTACATTAAAGCGAGGTCATGTTGGTTGGTTGTTGTCATGTCATGGGGGAACGGCAATTTGTCTGCATCTGTTTTGTTTGATTCAGTCAGGTAAACATTATATAATCCATAAAGAAGCAAAGGTCACATATGATAAAGCCATGTGAATTAATATTAGGTAAATTCAGCTGTTTTACTACAGCAGCCTTTTTCTTACCATCTTTCCTGTTGGTTATGACGGCCAGACAAGTGCTTTTACTGGGGTACAAGGAGTTCACAGGCATGAAAAATGAAAACAGGTTGTGGCTTTCAGCTTTAACCACATTATCTGAGCAACATTTTAATACACCTGCTCATTGTATTGTTAAACCACACGTTAAGCCCAGAAGCAGAGTCTTTACAAGAATCCCAGCAGTGTCTGGTATGACGCTGTAATGATACAGTAGGGATTTATTTGCACATAAGGCAGTAAGAAGTACAAGTAAATTAGTTGTCCACTCTGTAGATGCTGTAACCTGTGTCTGTGTTTTCTGGATCAAACAGTTAAACAGTTGAGGATACAGTCTCCAACTCTGTTTTAAAGAGTTGCCAGATCTTAGCAATGTGACTGGAATGTCATCATAACCCTCAGGCATGATGGTCAAATTTTTGAAAATAAGACACAAGCTGTTAAAAATGTGAATTTTTCCTTTTTATTGGAAACCTACTGTAAAGACTGCAGCCCAACATCTGCACTTTCCATATCCATATGTGTGTAATTTAAGGCCATGCTTTAAAAAAAAGTCAGTTTCAGCTTATGTTGTGTCCATACATAATATGAGTCCAATCAAATTGGCAAGTGAAGTTGTAAAAGTCCTTCTTAAGGTGCAGTCTTTTGAGTTTGTCTCCATCATGACTTGGCACTGACTGGCCTGACGTTTTCTTCCTTAGAGGTTCCTAGAAAAGCCTTGATTCAGTGGTCTGTTTTTATTACTGAAAACACAAAAGCAGCTAACATATTACATACTGTTTTTCTTATTTACCTTAATGTTAATTTTTTATCTAAACATTGTAATGAAACATATTTAGCATTATATGCAAACTGGGACTTCTGTTTGGCAAACTGGTAACTTGAATTTATTTTGTTCTGATTTACACAATGGTTTAATGAGGATCAAGTGTTATGACACTACATGATTAAACTACAAATGTTTGTTTTTTTGTCTTTCAATAGAGTTGTTTTTCCAGAGTTATGTACTACCTATATATGTACAGTACCTCTTTACTTTATTGAAAAATACCTACCTCCAGTCTCTTTACTTTACATCTATGTATGTTATGATCTATATCAGGATTGCAGAATCTCCTTCCTTAAAGTATTGTATCAGATCAAACTTCCAATCTCAGTACATTCGAGTTCTCACCGTCAAAGTGACTTTCAGGTTTTGAAACTGATATGTTTGACTTCTGTATATTGTATTCATGATGTTTCATATGTTTTCTTGTTTTTAATTAGTAGATGTACTTGATTAGGTGTTTTGTGTACTTTACACACATGTGATTTTCTTGTTTCCTGTGATATGGTTAAATTAGATGTATATGGAATTGCTTTTTACTTAGTGATGGATTATACAAATTTTCATTTGTCACCATGGCAACCTTTGAACTGTTGACATGGTATTTTAAACTGGGCCTGAGGTAGAGCCTCAGAGGAGCTACATTAATCTTGTCAACCTGCCTTCATCAGCAACAGTATGTATGGAACAGTAATTTAACAAATGTTGTGTTAAACTCTCACTAACCAACAATCACACACATTGTTTTGGACCATAAAGGTGCATTCAAACTGCACATCAAGTTCTCACCTTGCTTTATTCAAATTTGACCCCTGTACTGTTTGTGCAGTGTGTTTAAAAAAAACTATACAGTTTGTAAAAACAGATGTTAGCTGGAGCTGTTAACTAGCCAGCAGCATGGACAACAAATGTGCTAGTACTTCACATTTGACCAAGCAAGGTTATCCTTTGCCAGTCTTTATGCTAAACTAGACTAAACACTGACACCTCTCTCTTTACTGGACAGACAGAGGTGAAACATATCTCATCTGTTGTCAGAAGGCCTAAATATGGTTTGAAAAATTGAATTTGAGTCAGAAATCTGAAGGGATTACACTAGTAATGACAAGTTAGTAAAAATATTTCTATTGCCTTCAAAAACTAACATATCCACACCTTCAAGAACTCCTAAATGTAACCCTGTGTATCGATTGCAAGCATTCTTCACTTGCACGTCTCACGCAATAATTATTTTTATTAACACAATTAATCACAGCGGTCTGAACCAACTTTGTCAGGTTTGCATCTCAGCTGCATCTCAAATGTGTAAAGGTGACATGAAGTCATTTTTTTCAACATTAAGCATGTATATGTGAGTTTGATGGCCAATGAAAAGTCTTGACTATAATTTGTACATTTTTCAATTCTTCCTTGGCCCATGCTACACCCTTCCACCAAGTTTCATGAAAACCCTAATCCTGCTGACAAACAAACCGAGCCGAAAACATAACTTCCTTGGCGAAGGAAATAATCCAGACAATCCAAACAAAGAGAATCAAAAACTGCTGTTAAATGAGCTAGCTATACTGTATAGACTGTGTGCACCTGTTGATGCAAGATGACCAGTAGCTTTGAACGAATGGCCTTGAAACAGACAGACTTCATTATTTAACACCATCCATCAGCAAGACCTACCCCATGTACACCTGGTATTAAAAATGAATCTATATCTTTCTGGATAAGAAAAAAGGCATGTTAATGTATCACATTAACAAGGTTCTAAGTGACACCAAGGAGCTCAACTCGCTCCAAGTTTTGAGCTTTTGTTCCTGACAAGCTTTCAGCTCTGGGAGTCTTAATGAAGTTGATCCTTTCTCTTCATGACATCATGATTTAGTACAATCAAATGCACATCACTACCTCCAGAAAGGCCTACTTTTATCTCATTTTCAAACTTAAAAACTGTTTAGAATTCAGGTGTCCAATGGAACATTTTATATATACATATTTTATTTTTTTGTGGGAGATGAATTTTATAAGACAGATACGTTTTTCTCTGCCTCTCAGTCACCATGACATGACATATAAACTTTGAAAAGGATTTTTCCTACCAATGCAATGCAATGTTTTTTAGTGAGCTGTGTGGGAAGTAGAGAGATTTCCCAGCTCTCCCTCTGTCTTGCTCCTCCTGTATCATTTCAGATGTCTTCTACTGTATCTAACTTTTATTGCTTTTCTATCCACATAGTATTACTGTCTTCTATTTTACTACACATTTTGCTTGCTTTCTAAACAAAGTCTTTATAGATATTCACTGTTTATCCAGCACAATAAAAATGTCCATAAAGAAGATGTATGTTTAAGTTTTTTGATTGTTCTTTTAAAAAAAATAACAGTGTAGCTAAATGTTTAGTTTTTTTGAAACGTGGTAATTCTCTATGCTTGCAGGACTCATGAACTTCCCTTAGTGGGAGCCGTGCTGGTAGCAGACCTTAAAAGCTGGCAGAGCTGGCATCCCTCTGCCTCTGATGCCGTGAATAATCCTGAGGTGGTCAGATGCTTAAGTACCCCTGTCTTATGGTATGCTTTTTGATAAATGGCGTTTAGTTCAAAAACCTGGTTAGTGTTTAAGTAATTGAGAAAGACTAACAAAAAAACTCAGTGATTAACTCAGTGGTTTATTAAAACAGCACTATACTTTAGTTTTAAGCAAACTGTAAAAAAGGAAAAATTGTCCATGCGTTGGGTACTATTTTCAGCAGCGGATTAATCGACAATAGATGTTCTAGGAAGTATTTGGGGCAGCAGGATGGTGTGTGTGACATAATTCAAAGTAAAAGTGTGAGTGTTCATGGTAATGAAGGAACATGTCAACACATCCTGTTTCAGCAGGAAATAGTAATGAAATGCAACTCCTTCTACCAAAAATATTCCTTTAACAAAATTAGTAAACCAGAATCTCATCATGTTGTCTTAAATGTGCAAGTATAGAGTGGATTTTGGAAAAGTGTTTCAGTATACATGTACCCAGTTCCTGTGTCTCTATGTACAGTGAGTAAAATAAGTATTTGAACACCCTGCTATTTTGCAAGTTCTCCCACTTAGAAATCATGGAGGGGTCTGAAATTGTCATCGTAGGTGCATGTCCACTGTGAGAGACATAATCTAAAAAAAAACATCCAGTAACACAATGTATGATTTTTAAGTATTTATTTGTATGATACAGCTGCAAATAAGTATTTGAACACCTGTCTATTAGCTAGAATTCTGACCCTCAAAGACCTGTTAGTCTGCCTTCAAAATGTCCACCTCCACTCCATTTTTTATCCTAAATTTGATAAGCACCTGTTTGAGGTCGTTAGCTGCATAAAGACACCTGTCCACCCGATACAGTCAGTAAGAATCCAACTATTAACATGGCCAAGACCAAAGAGCTGTCCAAAGACACTAGAGACAAAATTGTACACCTCCACAAGGCTGGAAAGGGCAAATTGCCAAGCAGCTTGGTGAAAAAAGGTCCACTGTAGGAGCAATCATTAGAAAATAGAAGAAGCTAAACATGACTGTCAGTCTCCCTCGGACTGGGGCTCCATGCAAGATCTCACCTCGTGGGGTCTCAATGATCCTAAGAAAGGTGAGAAATCAGCCCAGAACTACACGGGAGGAGCTAGTCAATGACCTGAAAAGATCTGGGACCACCGTTTCCAAGGTTACTGTTGGTAATACACTAAGACGTCATGGTTTGAAATCATGCATGGCGTGGAAGGTTCCCCTGCTTAAACCAATGATCATTTGTATGATCCAGAGGAGTCATGGGAGAAAGTCATGTGGTCAGATGAGACCAAAATATAACTTTTTGGTCATAATTCCACTAATTGTTTGGAGGAAGAAGAATGATGAGTACCATCCCAAGAACACCATCCCTACTGTGAAGCATGGGGGTGGTAGCATCATGCTTTGGGGGTGTTTTTCTGCACATGGGACAGGGCGACTGCACTGTATTAAGGAGAGGATGACCGGGGCCATGTATTGCGAGATTTTGGGGAACAACCTCCTTCCCTCAGTTAGAGCATTGAAGATGGGTCGAGGCTGGGTCTTCCAACATGACAATGACCCGAAGCACACAGCCAGGATAACCAAGTAGTGGCTCTGTAAGAAGCATATCAAGGTTCTGGCGTGGCCTAGCCAGTCTCCAGACCTAAACCCAATAGAGAATCTTTGGAGGGAGCTTAAACTCCGTGTTTCTCAGCGACAGCCCAAAAACCTGACTGATCTAGAGAAGATCTGTGTGGAGGAGTGGGCCAAAATCCCTTCTCCAGTGTGTGCAAACCTGGTGAAAAACTACAGGAAACGTTTGACCTCTGTAATTGCAAACAAAGGCTACTGTACCAAATATTAATATTTATTTTCTCAGGTGTTCAAATACTTATTTGCAGCTGTATCATACAAATAAATAGTTAAAAAAATCGTACATTGTGATTTCTGGATTCTGAATTTCACCCACCTCCATGATTTCTAAGTGGGAAAACCTTCAAAATAGCAGGGTGTTCAAATACTTATTTTCCTCACTGTAACTGGAAAGTAGAGTATGTCACAGGTGTATTCAAACAGGAAAAATAGCAGGCTGCCTTTGGCTTTTCACATTGTCTTCTGAATCTAAGGAAAACACTGGTTTTGATAGGATCAGTGGCATATATATATAATAATATTATATTGGTGGGGTACCAATCATTTCAAAACATAGGCTACATACCAGTAAAACTACAATACTCTGTAGATAGCATGTCAACAGACAGCATAGCTCCACAAAACACTTTTAATGAAAGAGCAGCTTTCTTCTACCAAGTGTTGTACAAATAAACAGAGGGGGAACGAGAGCGTGCCTGCATGCATGCATGCATGCATGCTTGGGTCTTCACCATCTAACATTATATCAGACGATCCAACACAACATGACAAATACACGGACCAACACCACAAAGGCAGGCTGATAAAATATGCTTTTACTCACCAAGGCTAAGGGCTTATTGAAGAGAACTGCGATACAGTTTTTTTTCTTCTGGGCAAACTTGAATTATTTTGTATGCTAACATCTCCATCACAGTTACTTTTACCAGCAGGTGGGTGATGACAATATAAGTATGAAATCCAGTTAATTACATTTTTTTTTCTGTATCAGGGTCTCTGTGTCCCAACTGGCAGTGGAAGATGACCACACACCAAGACTCAGGGTCTGTCTGAGGTTTTTGCCTGTAAAAAGGAAATTTTTTCACCACTGCTGCACCAAATGCTTGCTCTTGGGAGAGAAATTGTTGGGTATTTGTAAATTATAGAGTTTGGTCTAGACCTACTTTATCTGTAAAGTGTCCAGAGATATCTCCTGTTATCCTATAAATGAACTTAAAAAATAATAAATAAAATCCTACCACAAATGACATGCAATTTAAATCATAAAAGATGAGTTATAAATGATAATAATCTTGAGTCAATTAATAATAACATACACATTTGTTTGCATTTCTTTCTGTTGACAACAGGTGGGGCTGTGCCCCTAATGACCAGTCGCCAATGGATAGGATTAAATAGACTTAAAAGATTTGAGCCCCCAGTGCCACACTGCACCCTTTTTAACCTTTTAGTCCCACTCCCCACCATCCCCAACATCTTGCTCCATCCATTCTTGAAGAATGTGACCACCTTGGAGCCCCAGACCTCTGACCTTATTGGGATTTCTGCAAAAAGGGGGGCTCCCTCCCTTACATCAAAGTTGGCCAACTCTCTGTTCCATGACAGACTTCAACACTCAGCGGCCAGTCCCCCTGCACCCCACCTCCCATTGCTATTGCCAGTGCCTATCATAAAGCTTTGTGCTAATTCCTCCCGATTGACCCACGTAGAGGGGGCATGTGTGTGTTTTGAGATGTGGATCAGCTTAATACTCCTTTCCCTTCTCTTTACTACTCTAATTTATACAAGCATGGTAATAGGTCATTTTTACCATAGTTAAGTGAATCAGATTATATTGTATGTATAAATACACATAAGAAATCTGATGTGGTAACGTTGATACTAAAACTCACACACAAAAATAGTTGTTAGTCGCTAGTTTCAATGGATCCAAATATTAAATATTGATACAAATATTCTCTGGGTCAGCTGGTCTCCTTCCTTGCTGGGCTGGTCCCTGCCAATTTCCCAGAACATTTGGGGATTGCTAGGAGTAGTAATCTGGGGCAATGGGATTTGTACAGATTGCAGCAAGCGCAAATTCCTTCAGGAAGACTTCTAAATAAACTTCAATCACCACCATCTATCCCAAAAACTATTCATAAGTTAAGAGCCTTTCACTTTTAACGAACAGTAATGTGCTGTATTTTATATAGCGCTTTTCTAGTCTTAACGACTACTCAAAGCGCTTTTACATCATACAGGATACATTCACCATTCATACACTGTGGCCGAGGCTGCCGTACAAGGTGCCACCTGCTCATCAGATAAACACTCACACACATTCACACTCCGATGCGCAGCATCGGGGGCAACTCGGGGTTCAGTGTCTTGCCCAAGGACACTTCGACATGGGACTGCAGAGCCAGGGATTGAACCACCAACCTTCCAATTGGCAGGCAACCGCTCTACCGCTGAGCCACAGCCACCCGTAAACCAAACAGAATTGGCCACGAAATTCATGAGCCACTCACAGCATGACATCCTGCTTTAAATGTCTTCTTTCCTTGCTATCAGCTGTCTTTTCAGGAAAACGTGCAACCCTCCTACTCCCCTTCCACCTCCGAGCATCCGACACAAGGTATTAGTGTCCTCTACTTTTCATACTTTTCATGCTAAAAGGCAGCTACAGTACAATCTGGTTTTGGTGTTTTTACTGAAAATGTAAAAGTGCAAATAGCATTTTGAGGCTTTCTGGATTTGGGGAGCAATGTTAGAAAGAGAAAATCTGTAAAAACTGTGAGTGCTGTCACAGTATGCAGACAAGCAGAACACTCAAAAGGATTTGCAGTTGAATCCCATGATAAACAAACTTTGTAAAAAATAGTATATACCACACCATATACCTAAAACACACCATATACACCCTACAGACAGGAACAGACTTCTTAAGTAAATAACTTAAATATCCCACTTCTTGTGTCAGGAAGTATGGAGGACCAGGTCTACCATATTTAAAAATAAATACAGAAATAAATAAATGCTCAATAAATAAATAAGCATACAATTAATTGCCCCAAAAAATACAATAAACAAATAAATCTAGGTAGAAATTAAATTATACAGTGAGACATAAATGTATATATTTCTTTTAATTAGCTTCTTTATTTATTCACCTTTGTAATAATTACCTTATTTATTTATTGTCCGTTATAATCTTCAACTTTATTTATTAATTACTTATTTTTTAAATGTATTTATTTCTGTGTGTGTTTAATTTTTTTGTCAGTTTTATTCTTCCGTTACATTTTCTACCCTATTTATTTTCACCCCTGGTATTTATTTCTGCCTGTCACTTTTACATTTCTTCATGCATTTCTGCCTCATTATGCAAATGAGGAGGGGCTGGTCTTAAGGGGTTAACTTCTGCCCATTGGTTGGTTAGCATTTTACTGCCTCCGTTGAATCTACATGCCACCGGCCACCATAGACATAATAAAGAGTAGACGCCGCATCGACCGCTACTGCCTATTGGCGCTGACGAGATTTGGGGCCGCCATCTTGGACCGGTCACCCGCTTCACTCAGTGTAATGTGTTTGGCAGGTGCAATGAGCTGTCAGCGCATTTAATTAATCAATCTCACTGAATACCCAACTGATTTTCATGTTTTTTTTTGCTACAAAGGTCATACATGTAGCTAGTGTGCTTAACAGTAATAGAATATTCTGATATGATATAAATTCACCAGACGTCCGAGATCAAAACTGGAAACATAATCCCCGAAAAGGGAGAGCAACGGGGATATTTCCAGTTTGACTATAAATCTGATTGAAAAACCTAATGTGTCTTTAAAAAAAAAGAACAAGGACAGAGTTAGTTTTTTCTTCTGTATTTAGTCAGGGGACAAAAACGGGGGACTGTCCCCTAAATCCGAGGACGTCTGGTCACCCTAGACCAGACATCCTCGGTGTATCTATCATTTGTAAATGATAGGTATTTGCTAAATACCCCTACATCACATATATGATGTAGGCTATAATAGGTATAAATACCTATTATAGAAAAATAATTTGCACACACATTATAAATATGATAGGGAAGAAGAAACAGATAGTGACCGTAAAGTCAGATATTTAAGTACAAGAAACAATATGATTATATTATTAGAGTCTACTTGAAGCTTTTTATATTTGTCTCTCTCTCTGTCACACACGCACACACACGCAAGCACACACACACACACGCACAGTACTACCACGTTGTTCTGCATCAATTGCCTCCCAGACCTTGACATTTAGCAGCCCCACTCCCAACACACACACACACACACACTAGGGTTGCACAACATTGACAAAATGTGATATTGCAACATCGATATGAATTCCGATATTTTTAAACATATATAAAATTACAAAATAGATTCATAACAAATTAAACAAGTTTTCTTACAACACAAGGTTTATTTTAACTGAAAGTTATATTGGACTGGTCCAATATAAATAACTAAGGACCATGTCTACAGAACAGGACGGGTTCTACTGGTTGGACAGTATAAAATACATAAATAAAGTTAACAGGACAGCTCAACAAAATAAACTAAATATTGCATTCTTATTGCGACTTTTGATATATTTGATAAATGACCAGCTGTCTCAGCTCTTATTACATAAGTATTTGGACAGATACACCTCTTTTATGTTGTGTTGACTCTGTACTCAAGCACATTGCTATTGAAAAGGCTATATAATTATATATATCTCTATCTATCTATCTTATAAGAGTAACGTGCAAGTCTTATCAAACAAATCCCAACTAAACCAGAGACAATCCCAATGTAATAACAACACAAGCATACATTAGTGCTGCTTTTGGAACTTAACTTATGTAGCAAATTTCAAAACACAGATAGGCCTACAAAATGCTTCACAGAACCCAAAGTGAAAGAGATAAGATAAAAAAAATCCGCCGATCTGAGCAGGAATATGCTGCACAGTGCTCTGGCATCTTGTATCTTCTGCTGCCAAGTAACGAGTATGACCGGTCCAAGATGGCGGCTGGATTTCTCGCGCTCAGCAGCCAATGCGGCGTCTACTCTTTATTATGTCTATGCCAGCCACAGTCACAACAAAGATGGCTACCTACGGTGAAGTTGTCAGTGAGCTGAGGCACTTAGCAACTGTTTTTGAAAACAATGCTAACGTTATAAGTATTGACTTTATAATTTTTCGTTTAGACGCTGTAGAAGCTAAAATCATATATCCAATGTATCATGTTAAAATGCTTTGCTTATGTTCTTTATAAATGTCTGTGCAAGGCGAGAACAGAATGTTCTAGCTGCAGACGTACTTTCGAGATAAGGATGTGTGTTTGTGTAAACCTGCTGTAACCAATTGTGTGCATCTATCTCATGGAAAAGTACTGACTTATAACGCCTACAACAGACCATAATACTTGTATTGTTTAGCAACCTTGAAAATGTAATAAAAAGAAACTGTTAGGGGACAAGAGTTAGAGCTGATTGTGAGCGGAGACGAGTGCTCGTCTCCCTCTCCTCTCTCTCCTCCTCTGCAGACGAGTAAAAACTTATCTCTGTGTCAAGTCTAACTTCTTGATGTCCTTCCCAGGTCTATTCTAAGATAAAGTATATAGCAGTGTAAGTGAGAAACTAGGAGTCTGAGTTTAGACCTAACATTTCTCTGGTGCCGAAACCCGGGACCCAAGAACCCGCCGGTTTGGGACGACGCGGGACCAACGGGACCACTTAGGATAGAAATCTGCTAGCAGTCTCCGCCTTTGCATCGGAGGGTCCATACCTTGAGTCCGTGTCGGTCCGGACCGTCGGTGACGGGTCCCACCGAACCAGGGGAGGCATCAAATAGGTAAGAAAGCTTTTCCTAATACCAATAATGTCCGAGTAATGACCTGAGAACGCTTGGGACGCCAGCGTTGTGTAGAATTCCAGACGTACATGGGATTTGAGGAACTGGTTTGAAAGAAAAACAGTTAAAAGTAGGGTCAATGTGAAATAGAATCTAGCGTAAAGGCAGATCCGAACGTGACAACGTACCGTCACGAAACTGAGTAGGACTTGAAGGTTGGTGTGTGGAAAAGTAAAAATAAATTGAAAAAGATTAGTGGCTGACACAGACATGAGTTATGGTTTTGAATTGTACATGATAAAACAGAATAGATAAACATTAACCATAGTACAATTCACTGTTTGGGACTATGAATACGATTATTACCAATGTTTAGTGTTTTATGAGTAAGAATTCGAGAAAGGCTAAAACAGGACCGCGCCCTAATGGCATGAAGTTACTGTCTTTTACCAATGATTATACGTGAAAGTTATATATATATATACAGTATATATATATATATATATATATATATATATATATTCGTCACTGTTCTAAGCTGTCATTCCACTGGTTTTTTATTATTGTTGTACTGCTGTGTTACTGCTGTTCGTGTGACTGTAATCTGCGGGTTGATTGATAAAATTTGTGTTTAAGCGCCACGGACAACATACACACACATTCAACTATAGGACAAAATATATAGAAACATAGTAAAAATGGGGAATGCACAAAGGAAGGCTATCGAGGGTTCAGAAGATTTTAAATTCATGCAACAACAACACCCAGGGTCCACATGTCTGTTAGAAAACTGGGTAAAGAAACATGATTTCAAGGCAAAACTTTCTGATTACGATGACATAGTCAGAGTGGAGAAAGAGTTAAATGAAAAAAGAAAAAGAAAGTTGTCAAAGGGAAACCACAGAGACAACTTTTCCTTGTTCTCTGTTTGCGCCTTTTTATTTGGAATATAACGAAAACCAAGCATAAATCAAGTCTGAAAATGGGGGATTCACTCAAAATTGAACACTGGATTGGATTGATTGAAAAAATTGGTCACTCAAAATTGAACACTGGATTGGATTGATTGAAAAAATTGGATGGGAACAGTCAGAACAGGAAACAACGGAGCCTGGGGCCCCTAAATAAAGGTGAGCAGAACCTGTTGTGAATCGAATCTGCACATTGGTGAAATCTAAATTAAGGCAATGATGTTTTCATGGTCTGACTGATAAAAATTGGAGTGATCCAGTGGGGTTATTAATGCTACGTGTTGTTGAAGAGTAAAGAGTAGCCAAACAGTGGGTTTGGTGAGAAGTAGTGTGTATTTTGTCTGAGAGACAGACTACACACATGGAAGAGGCAGTGTGTTAAAATTTCTGAACGCAGAACCCTTTAAAACATGAGTAGTGTTAAAATTTCTTAGCAAATTCTATGAGGAGTAATGCATGTATACATGATTACAATCACAATTATATGAGGGTGTCTGACGAATCACATACATTGATTACTGAGTTGGGACCAGATCCCTACAGATTACAGATGGACTTATTGGTAAAAGAAAAGAAAAAACAATGAGTCAGAGAGCTAGTGAGAGAAAGTAGGAAAAAGTAATGGAAGAATATAGAACAGTTGGTTGATACTAATTCCAAAATTGTTAGATTTAATAAAAATAAGTAAAAAAGGGTACGTGCATGTACGTGTGTATGTGTATGTATATATATATATATGGAGATGTATGTATGCATATATATGTACATATTTGAAGTTGCTCAAGAAGAATGAGTCAGAGTACATGGATTGCCACTGTTATGGGAAGACTAAGTTTATTTTTGTTTTTTTTTAATTTTTAATGGGAATTCGAATTTGTACTTTCAAACATTTTATTTCCAGTATGTTTTCTTTTAACAAGTCAAAAGTTTGGGGTGCTTAGTCATGGAGGGAGCATGAGCAACGTGGTCACAAATACAGACAAACAGCTGAACATTCAGAGGAAACCTGGGGTTGTATATGTGTAGCTGAAAAAGACAACTATTGTGTTAATGCCAAAATAAGACTAGATTGCTCCAGTTAAGTGCCACACGTTTCACTAGCAAAAACATATGATATGAGATGGAAACATTTGGGAGAAGTGGCACTCAAAGTTCATAGAGCAGATGATTAAGGGCCAGTTGATGACCCGGGGTTGGCATACAGCCCCTCCAGTGAAACGTACAGATATCAACAGGGGTGGGGGGTGCTTACCACACCCAACCTATGCAAAACTGACCAATGATTTACATCCATGTGTCTGAGTGAGAGAGATGTACAGGACCCAGCAGGGGTCCTTTAATGTTTATGGACTAAAGGGCTTGCCTATATAGGCCTGATAAAAGCTGCCCAGAAACAAAAACAAGGCCAGACTGGCAGCCCAGGGTGAGACAATGCCCACTCAGACCAGAGGCAGAGAGAGACATTGCACCTGTAATTAGAGAGTTAGTAGAAGCAGGACTAATCAGAGAATGTCCTGCCTAGCCATGTGATACACCAATTTTCCCAGTAAAAAAGGCTGATAAGGTTCATTGGCGCTTGATTCGAGATATAAGACAGGTAACTGAGGCCTGTAATGGGAAAATAATATAGACAAGATTTTCTTTTAGTTAATTGTTCATTTATTAAGTGGATCTACATTATAGGTGCCTCTGAAACATGTGCCTCCTAAAGATAGATCCTTGAATAGGGCCTCCGGCGCCTAGAGACATAGGCAACAAAAAGCTGGCGCCTCAAGAGATATGCAACGGTCAGCTTGCCCAAACTGTAGGTTAATGCCTGAACCAATCTACAGACGAGATAAATTTCTAGCTTCTAAGATTGAATGACAGCTACAGTCATTTTTGTTTTTTTTATATGTATGTGTTTTGATATTTTTTTTACGCACTAGGCGGGTGCACAGGGACAGCTCTGGCTCCTAGAAGGATGAAGTGTGTTGTTTAAGATTAGAGTGTTTTCCAAAACATGGTCTGGTTTCTGTTGGGGCAAACGGGAGATAAGGAGCAGTCATGTGTTATGCGCACGGAACTGTGGGGTCACTCTGTGACTCTGTTCGTTGTGAAGTTCGAAGTTAGAAGTTGAAGAAGTGTGTTTGTTTTGTTTCAACAAGGTCTCTACTTCGCAACGAATTCTTGAGTTTGTCTTAACAGAAACAAGCAGTGCAGTCCAGAGCACCCACACATTGTTAGACATACTAAAAACTCAGGAGCTACAAGACCATATCTGACACGCCTAGGGCCTTGATCAACAAAATGAGATGGAACAATGTGGAGGAAAGAAAAGCTTTTCCTCACCTAAAAGAAGAGCTAATGTCATCCACAACATTTGAACAGACTGTGGATTTTAGGGAAAGATTTTTGGCCTCAGTAGAATAAAGTCAGAGAGAAACACAGTGAAGGTCACGGAAATACACAGAGATATTCCCTCCCCTCTCTGCTCCTCTCCTTCTGTGGGACAGGAACGTGCACTCTCAGAGCTGAGGTGCCAGAGCATACAGCAAGTCAGAGAAAGACTGTTTGAACATGCAGACTTGCTAGTGAAGTTACTTCAGGCTATTCAATTACCACACAGATTAGCTACTTGCAAGTGTGCAGCGCGTACTAAACGACAAGATCCAGTCAGTTTAGGTAATGCAAAAGCAGATGAGAAAGCTAAGAGAGCAGCTGTAAGATCAGAGCACTTAGCGGTTCAAGAGGAACCACAGAATCCGATACCCACATGAGGTCCTGAAGGACATGCAAGACAACTCCCCCTCAGCAAAAATTAACCGATGGCTGCTAGGAGGCGCACAGCTCGACCAAAATGGACTCTATAGGATTGAAGGCAAATTGTGCCTGCCTAGAGCGTTGTTCCCAGCTGTAGCAAAATTGAGCCATGGGAGAAGCCATGTCTCAACAGGAGGGATGGTATCTATAGTTGGGGGGACATTCCACATCACACATGGTTTAATAACCTATTTCAAAACTTTTTGTAGGAGTTGTATCATATGTTGCAGACACAACTCACAAGGGAATGTTAGGCCAAAACGAGGGAAGACACCACAGGGCACATACCCATTTGAGGTTCTACACATGGATTTCATTAAAACCAACCCAGAAGTGGTTTACGGTCATTGACCTTACCAATGACGCTCTGACAGAACGTGTGTTTCAGTCAGCGGTGTCGGGCCAATGTACTTATCCCCGCCAAGATTTGTATCCCCTGGCCGCGGGATCGCGCATGCACACAGAGCGGAGATTCTGCTGCCCTTCGAATTGTTTAACTGCTGCACTTTGAATTAAATGGAACAAATAGCGACGTGGACGACTCGACGGGGTTTTCCATAGTAGCATGGGTCTCAGTTAACTACATAAATACGTGTATTTGTCTGTTACATTAAGGCGACGTGTCAAATGTTCATAGCGTCATTTAATATTATGGACTGATCCTCCCTGTCTTCTAACGTGATTTCTGTTTTAATTTAATTTAGTTTAATATGGCTTTTCAATTAAACAATTTTTCACCTGTCTACCATATGAGTTACATAGGAGGTACTCAAATATCAGGCCGTTTTTTCACCTGATATTTTGGGTATCCCCTATGTAACTTTTGCTAGACAACAGCAAACCTCTCCAAATTGTGTCAGGTTGTTTATTGTGAACTATTAAACACACAAAATAACACCCATGATTACAGGACAGTCCCTTTGCATGTTAGGGATGGGATACATAAAATATCAGGTGAAAAACGGCCTAATATTTTTGGTATCCCCTATGTAACTTTTGATAAACAACAGCAAACTTCTCCAAATTTTGTCAGGTTGTTTATTGTGAACTATTAAACACACAAAATAACACCCATGATGACAGGACAGTCCCTTTGCATGTTAGGGATGGGATACATAAAATATCAGGTGAAAAACGGCCTAATATTTTTGGTATCCCCTATGTAACTTTTGATAAACAACAGCAAATTTCTCCAAATTTTGTCAGGTTGTTTATTGTGAACTATTAAACACACAAAATAACACCCATGATGACAGGACAGTCCCTTTGCATGTTAGGGATGGGATACATAAAATATCAGGTGAAAAACGGCCTAATATTTTTGGTATCCCCTATGTAACTTTTGATAAACAACAGCAAATTTCTCCAAATTTTGTCAGGTTATTTATTGTGAACTATTAAACACACAAAATAACACCCATGATGACAGGACAGACCCTTTGCATATTAGGAATGGGATACATGCGTTTTGGCCTCTTCTGAGCTTTTTTTGATGATTTAACCTTATTACTGTCATTTCAACAGTTTTACATTAGTTTCTTAACGGTAGCTGCTATACACACAGCTCCATGCAGGAAAGGTGCGTTTCGGCTTCTTCTGAGCTTTTTGTTACGTTTCAACCTTATTACTGTCATTTAAACAGCTTTACATTACTTTCTTAACAGTAGTTGCTATACACACATCTCCGTGCAAGAAACGTGCCTTTCGGCCTCTTCTGAGCTTAACGCCTCCTGAAGTTCTTTGTCCCCACCACGAAAGTTAGTGCCTCTGTCGCATAAGATCTCAAAGGGTCTCCCTCTTCGTGCAACAAAACGGCGGAGAGACAAGAGAAATGAATCGGTATCCATACTAGGCAGTAAGTCAAGGTGAACACACCTGGTAGTGAGACACTTGAACACGATGCCCCAACGTTTCTCCTGTCGCCGTCCTATCTTGACCATGTATGAGCCGAAACTGTCAACACCGGTTGACCAGAAGGGGGGCTTGGTAAGTCGGAGTCGAGCAGTTGGGAGGTCTGCCATTTTAGGGATAACCGGCTTACTGCGCCACTTGCGACACTCCACACACTGCCGCTGGTGTTTCTTAATGGCTTGGCGGCCTCTGAGGATCCAATATGTCCTTCTCATCTCTGCAAAGATTCGCTCCGGGCCTGCATGGAGTAAACGATCATCATAATCTTTCACTAATAGCTGTGTAATGTGGTGATCAGGCGCAAGAACAATTGGATGAACAGCGTCCTCTGGTAGATCCTCAGCCTTACGGAGACGACCTCCAACTCGGATAAGGCCCAGGGTCTAGTCGTACTCTGGTGAAAGTGGACTCAGACGACTGGCAGGCCTGACAGGGTGAGAATGCTGCAGAGCGTTGATTTCCTCTGGGAAGCTTTCGTTCTGTGCTCGCCTGAGAAGGACTACCTCTGTGTTCAGTCGGTCTGAAGCAGACATAGGGGGTGCGGCCGCCCCATGAAGGGACTGGTGAGTAGCCTGTAGTAGGTCAGACCAGGTGTTGTACTGTGTTGGGTCAGGAGTGGATGCGTCAAAGTCGGTGAGCTGGCCACAAAATGTGAATTTCCTGAGCTCACCTGCATCTTCTGATTTTACCGTGTGAATAGCTGGCCATTGAGCAGGATGATCATACAGGAAATCAGGTCCATTCTTCCAGCGGGTAGGTTAACTCAGCTGATGCAGTGACTTTCCCCGTGTGATATCATCCGCCGGGTTCTGTTCAGAAGGGACGTATCTCCAGCTAGTACCATCTGTGAGCTCCTGTATTTCGCCTATACGCGTCCCAACAAACACTTTATACTGAGACGAGTCTGACTGGATCCAGCTGAGTACAGTCGTAGAGTCTGACCACATTGTTGTCTGCCTAATAGATATGGTGAGCTCAGTATGTAGCAGTTTGGCCAGTTGAGCTCCAGTCAGTGCAGCACTGAGCTCCAAGCGAGGCATGGAGAGCTGCCTCCGTGGAGCAACACAAGATCTGGACATAACAAATGACACATGCACATGTCCTTCCTTTCCTTCAGCACGCAGATAGGCGACAGATCCGTACGCCTTCTCCGAGGCATCACAGAAAACATGCAAATCCACAGGAGAGCAATCAGGATCGATGCTTGTTGGCATGTAGCACCGAGGCATGTTAATGTGATGGAGATGAGATAGCTTGTTCTCCCATGATTATGATTGATTATGATTCCCATACAGAGAGGAGTCGGGGCGGCTGTGGCTCAGCGGTAGAGCGGTTGCCTGCCAATTGGAAGGTTGGTGGTTCAATCCCTGGCCCTGCAGTCCCATGTCGAAGTGTCCTTGGGCAAGACACTGAACCCTGAGTTGCCCCCGATGCTGTGCATTGGAGCGTGAATGTGTGTGCATGTTTATCTGATGAGCAGGTGGCACCTTATACGGCAGCCTCGGCCACAGTGTGTGAATGGTGAATGTATCCTGTATGATGTAAAAGCGCTTTGAGTAGTCGTTAAGACTAGAAAAGTGCTATATAAATACAGCACATTTGCATTTAGTTCACCGGTGATAGGCTCGTCCCAGCCTTGCTCGTTCCTCCAAAGAGCCTGGATCAAAACCTTAGCTTGCGTGATGTAGGGGATAATATATCCAAGTGGGTCATATTGAGATGCCAATACTCTGTATACATTCCTCAGTGTGGGCTCCGTGGCTACTGCTTGGCGGTGCTTGTAACCAAGGGTGTCAGATGGGCAGTGCCACCGGAGACCTAGCGTTGACTCCTGGGGATCTGCTCTGTCCGCAGTCAACCACAGCTCGCAGCCCTCTGATCTTGCCTCTGAGGGGAGATGAGTAATGACATCTGGTTGATTGCTTGCCCACTGTCTCATATCAAATCCACCAGCAGCGAGCAGGGCTCTCATCTTGTCAATAAGTTGTTTTGCCTGTGATGGGGAACGAAGAGACTGTAGGCAGTTATCTACATAAAAAGCGTTGACAACGGAGTCCAGTACCTCTTGATTGTCAGGGCTGTTGTCCTTGGCGTGCCGTTGCAGTATATATATAGCACAACATGGGCTGCAGACAGTGCAGAAGGGTAGAACACGCCATTCGTAGATATCAGGGCTACGGTCGCTCTCCATATCCCGCCAGAGGAAGCGGAGAAGTGGTTGATCTTCAGGAAGGAGCCTGATCTGATGGAACATCCCACGGATGTCCCCGCTTATGGCGACTGGATACTCCCTAAACCTAAGGAGTACACCCAGTAGTAGTGGACCAAGGTTAGGCCCAGGAAGCAGGATGTCATTGATGGCAAGTTGCTGGTATTTGAACGAGCAGTTAAATACTACTCGCGCCTTTCCGTTGTGGTGAGCAATGTGGTGAGGAATGTACCATGATTCATTAGATTGATTTGCCTCGTCACTACTGATCTTCACAACGTACCCAGCATTCACCAGCTTGTGTATCTCCTCCTTGTAGACCCTGGCTAGATCTGGGCTGCGTGCCAAGCGCCGCTCAGTAGCTCTTAGAAGCGACATCACTGCAGCTGGAGGAGCATGTAACCTGGGTCCCGCTGCTTTGCGTAGAAGCGGTGTAGCGTAGCGGGTTACTCCATCTACGGTGACCCGAATGGTTTGCTTCTCCAGTGTGTTGATAGCTACCTGGTCTTGTTTGGAACGTACAGCTTCCCTTTCGGATCTGTATGGCAGCGTGTCAATTTGCCAAAGCCTTTCAACATGCTGATGCAGGTCTTGAACAGGAGACAGGAATGCTGTGGGCAGGCAGGAGGCTTCTCTGGTGGGGTTCTGGAGGAAGTTAGTAGGTCCCTGAATAGCCCGGCCTAACAATGTGGATATGGCCACCGGGCCACCTGGAGGTCCCATCTGCACAGGGCATACTGGAGTGATTAGATGGGGATGGTCAGAACCAATTAGGAGCATGGGCTGTACATTATTGAATCAATGTATTGGTACTCCACTCAGATGGTCATACCTCTTCTTGAGGGACTCCGCTGGACATGACTGAGCAGCAAGACTCAGCTCATCTGCAGTAAAGGCATGGTGGATGTGGTATCTCACCTGTGTGTTGGCTTGGGACGATAGGGGCGGCTGTGGCTCAGTGGTAGAGCGGTTGCCTGCCAATTGGAAGGTTGGTGGTTCAATCCCCGGCCCTGCAGTCCCATGTCGAAGTGTCCTTGGGCAAGACACTAAACCCCGAGTTGCCCCCGATGCTGCGCATCGGTGTGTGAATGTGTGTGAGTGTTTATCTGATGAGCAGGTGGCACCTTGTACGGCAGCCTCGGCCACAGTGTATGAATGTGTGTGAATGGTGAATGGTTCCTGTACTATATAAAAGCGCTTTGAGTAGTCGTTCAGACTAGAAAAGCGCTATAAAAATACAGCACATTTACATTTACCTCGAATGAGACAGAAGCACCTTTAAGCTTCACAACATCCTGTCAAATGGTTCTAAGAGGCAAAACTTCTTCCTCCTTGGAGAGATTAAGATGTTTGGCGGCTGCTGGAAGAATAATGGTTCGCTCAGAGCCATTATCCAGTACGGCGTGTGTATTTAGGGTCTTGCCTCTATTGTGGAGCTGAACAGGAACTACTTTCAGCAGGACACGACTAGAGTGGCTAGCCTGGCCCACATATACCATACTGGAGGTGGTGCTCTGATTGGCTTTGAGTGCAACCTCATGTAGGACAATGAGGTGTTGCTCATTACAGGTGGAGCATGGTTTCTTTAAGGTACATGTCTCTGGTTTGTGTCTGCGTCCACATCTCCAGCATTTGTCCTTCTCCTTTATCCAGTTAGCCTTCTCAGCTGTTTTGAGTTTAGCAAATTCAGAACAGGCACTGAGGTAGTGTTCCTGATTGGAACAGTAGGGGCAGTATGGCTTAAAACGCTCTCGCTTCTTCGAAGGGTCTAGACCTGGCTTTGGATTGGCTCTGGATGTGTCATGGCTATGAGGGGGCTCAGAAGTCTCTGATCGGTTGGTGATGTAGACACTGGCAGTTTTAGACTTCTGGGGCCTTGTTGCCTTGTCCTTACGCTCTATGTGCGCAAGTTCCATCCTGGATGCTTCAATAACCCTCCTTGATACCTGTACGGCTTGTGCTTTTCTCTCCAACCACACAGCAAAGTCAGGGAGTGTGTATGTACTATCGGTGCCACTGCGGATAATCCCCTGAGATATGCAGTACTCAGCGAAGCGGTCTCTGATGAGAAATCCTCAAAGGCTTGTGCATCACCTGGCTTGATAGGAGGAGAGTTGAGAATGGCCTTCAGCTCTCCTTGAACAAGCTGGCGTGGCTGGCCATATCGCTGTTCTAGGGCTTGCATGGCGCTAGTGTATGGGGTTGGATCGTTCACATATCTCTTCGCCACCTGATAGGCATTTGGTAGTTTGAGGAGGTCTAGTAGCACCTGGTACTTATAATCCTCTGATAGATGCTTGTGTGGGCCAAGCACACTGTCCAATCCCTTCTTCAACATTATAAAGTCACTCTCCTTACCAGTACTGAATGGGGTCAGTTTAGGTTTCGGAATGCCATATGAAAAAGCGATGGCCATTTCCAGAATGTCTGGGATTGTAGGGCCTGCTGGTGGGATGGCTGTTGCATAAGGTGTAGCTGGCTGCGTCAGCAGTGGTTGCCCTGTTGGATGTGGCGCATATGGCGGGTAATACGACCCAGCTGGATAACGAGGATAAGCAGAGTAATATTGGTACTGTAGCAGCGGCGGAAGAGGATGCTGAGGATACTGAGGGGGAGCGTTAAGAGGCTGGAGATGAGGCCGAAGCATGTCGGGCAGGGCAAGCGGAGCCTGATGTAGAGCAGACTGTGGCACAGACCGTAGATGCAGAGCAGGATCCTGAAAGGGATGAAGTGAAGGCAGAGAGGTGTGGTGAGCAGGTGCAGCATAATCCATAGCTACCTGTGACCTGGACGTAAGAGCTGGCAGGGTATAAGTGGATTGGCCTTGTCCATGTTGTCCTCCCGTCTGGGCTGGCGTGAGGTTAGGCTGCTGTGACGAGGAACCCAACAGGGTTGCTGACTGCTGGAGAGGCTCTTTGACACCTGAGGTAGTGTTCTCCTAGGGATTGTGAACTGAAGTTGACCAGTGACCAACAGGGCTGCCTAACACCAGCCGAGGCAGGCTGGAGTACTGTTGAGGATACTGAGGGTAATGCGGTGGATAAGCTGGGCAGCTTTGTGGGTAGGTTATGCGTTTAGCACTGTCCATTGTAATCTGCAGCTTCTCCAGCTGTTTACTCATGTCCTTATAACGTGCTTTGAGGCGCTGTAACCGTTCCTCCTCGCGAATCTGGAGGTCTTGGTCAGGCGTGGCGAGGTCAAGCTGAGCTCGATCACTACACTGGTCACTCTCTGTACCCTGATGGAGGGTTCCCTGGAATTGCGGAAGCTGTTTGGCTGGATAGCCAAGCTCGAAGTCCGCAAGGTACCCTGGGAGCTGCCTGGCTCTGCTGGGATGAGATCGGACATCTGTCTCTCTGTTGTAATCCTTGGAAGTTGCCATAACACAGCGGGGGGTAATATCCGAGTCGAAGGACCACTTGTGAAGTCCGTGTACGTTATCTCTGGTGCTACCCCAAACTGGCTATGTACTCCGGTAAGAGAGTTGCTGCAACCTTTGGTTTTAGTTCAACAGATTTATTGGCATCCAGTTCCAGCTACAGTGATTGTTGCTTGCATTACACACTTGTATAGGTGTGTTTGTGGTTGTGTGTGTGTGGTTTTCTGTAACATAAAGAAACACAGAATATACAGTAAATATAAAATGTACATACTGAATGCACATATATACAAATAAAGAACAATAAGCAACTCGCTCTGCAATAGATACAATTGCTAGGTAACAAATAGTTGCTGTGTAAACAACTAGACAATACCGGATAGTAATGAAAATCAACACAATGCAACATAGTAAGGCATACGGGTTTCATTATGTAGTAATATATATTGGCCACTAGATGGCGCTCTAAGACCATAAATGAACATAACAGCGGTATGTGGATGGCGTGCTGAAGTGCGCTTCAACAAGCAAACCAGCAACACCATCGCGAGTGCAACAGCTGAACTAATCCTCTGCAGGATTGTAATTAACACATGTAGAACGCTGTACTAACATCCATCCATCCATCCATCTTCATCCGCTTATCCGGAGTCGGGTCGCGGGGGCAGCAGCTCCAGTAGGGGACCCCAAACTTCCCTTTCCCGAGCCACATCAACCAGCTCCGACTGGGGGATCCCGAGGCGTTCCCAGGCCAGGTTGGAGATATAATCTCTCCACCTAGTCCTGGGTCTTCCCCGAGGCCTCCTCCCAGCTGGACGTGCCTGGAACACCTCCCTAGGGAGGCGCCCAGGAGGCATCCTTACCAGATGCCCGAACCACCTCAACTGGCTCCTTTCGACGCGAAGGAGCAGCGGCTCTACTCCGAGCTCCTCTCGGATGACTGAGCTTCTCACCCTATCTCTAAGGGAGACGCCAGCCACCCTCCTGAGGAAACCCATTTCGGCCGCTTGTACCCTGGATCTCGTTCTTTCGGTCATGACCCAGCCTTCATGACCATAGGTGAGGGTAGGAACGAAAATTGCCCGGTAGATCGAGAGCTTTGCCTTCTGGCTCAGCTCTCTTTTCGTCACAACGGTGCGATACACAGAATGTAATACCGCACCGGCTGCTCCGATTCTCCGACCAATCTCACGCTCCATAGTCCCCTCACTCGCGAACAAGACCCCAAGGTACTTAAACTCCTTCACTTGGGGTAAGGACTCACTCCCCACCTGAAGAAAGCATTCCATCGGTTTCCTGCTGAGAACCATGGCCTCAGATTTAGAGGTGCTGATCCTCATCCCAGCCGCTTCACACTCGGCGGCGAACCGATCCAGTGAGTGCTGAAGGTCACAGGCCGATGACGCCATCAGGACCACATCATCTGCAAAAAGCAGCGACGAGATCCCGAGCCCACCGAACTGCAACCCCTCCCCGCCCCGACTACGCCTCGATATCCTGTCCATAAATATTACAAACAGGATTGGTGACAAAGCGCAGCCCTGGCGGAGGCCAACCCTCACCTGGAACGAGTCCGACTTACTGCCGAGAACCCGGACACAGCTCTCGCTTCGGTCATACAGAGATTGGATGGCCCTGAGAAGGGACCCCCTCACCCCATACTCCCGCAGCACCTCCCACAATTTCTCCCGGGGGACCCGGTCATACGCCTTCTCCAGATCCACAAAACACATGCAGACTGGTTGGGCATACTCCCAGGCCCCCTCCAAGATCCTTGCGAGAGTGAAGATCTGATC